>CM061046.1:14460548-14582163 GCA_030762985.1 Adelphocoris suturalis
ATGATTGGAAATTATGAGTAACACAACATGAGTTATTAATGAATTATTATTGAAATGCTCTGTACACTTTATTTGTAGTTTATAGAATGAAAATATAATTCACTCATGCATATGTCTCAATCAACATAATTTTCAGCTTGTTCTTGAAGCTTTTGTACGTTTCTGCTGATTTAACATCGATTGAAAGCCCATTGTAGAGCTTGATGCTTTGAAATAAGAAGGACTTATAGTAAGCAGCTGTTATTCCTCTGGGTAACCTAAAAGTACTTTGCCTATTCCGAGTACCTGTAGATTCGTTTATCTCAGAAAATGTTCGATATTTTTCAAGCATGTACCCTGGTTTTTTATTTTTAATTATTCTCTATGTAATAGTAATTATATTGTAGACATTCATTACATTAATTTTCAACATTCGTAACTTCTTAAACTTATCGTATATTCTATCATCATACTTGACATTCAAGATAGATCTTACACATTCGTTTAATTCCTTTTGAAAGTGCAAAACTGCAAAATAGATGCGGAATCACTAGTTCTTGATATAACTTTCTTTTTTGTCAATAATTTTAATTTTAAATAATTTATTAAATGAATAATGGTATGAATGAAATTCACGGACAATCGCATTGGTCTGCTCAGACCAAGACAATTTATCTTGTATGATAATCCCGAGACATTTGATGTCCCTTGCATACTTTACAATAACCCCATTTAGCACAATTCTAGAGTAATCCTCTACCCGAATATCTGACAATAACTAACCCATATCTCTTCAACAATACACACAAGTTCTGAAGATCATCATTAACCCTTGAAATATTTACTTCTGTCCTGCTTTTTTGTTCTGACATACAAATTCACATCATCTGCATAAATACTTCTTTAATAAAAATTTATAGCTTCCGATAATTCATTTATATATATTGCAAAAACCAATCCAGATAATGTAGAACCCTGTGGCATCCCTCTAGACGCTAAATTCCAGCATGATAGTGTACCCTTATGTCTACGAATACATTGGATTATATTAGAAAAATAGGATTCAAACCAGTTTACAACACTATTACCAAATCCAATCGCACGAAATATGGCCAGAACGAGAGCATAGTCAAATCATGGTTAAACGCATGAATCAAATCGACGCTAGTAAAATAATAGATAATTCACTGTTATCTATCCCCTTTCTAATATCATCTGTAATATTCATCTAAGCAGTTTGTGTACTATATCCTTTTCGATATTCTGAATGATACATATCAATAATGTGGCGTTCTTCTGCATAAATAATCATTTTAGTATATATCACCTTATCAAAAATTTTTGGAAAAACACAAATCAGATTATTTGACCGAAAACATGAAAAATCAACAGGTGGGTTCTTTTTAACTAACGGTAAAACATAAGCCTCCTTCCATTTCTGAGGATATATACTGTTCTTTATCGAAAAGTTAAAAATATGATACAAAATATAAGCTAACTTGTCGATAATAATAAGTTTTATCAAAATATTAGAAACTGCATCAGGGCCCATTGCTTGCGAAGACATAGCATTGACGGCTACCAAAACTTCATTGGGTGTTAATGCGGAAAATTGACTCCCTCTCACTATGGAGAGCCTTATGCTCATGATAACTTATCAAACTAAGATCCACCGTTGTTTTGTTACCTAATGAACAAAAATAGCCATTTAAACCATCCTAATTGACGCACGGATCCTCATTATTCTAAACTTGTACTGATTTCCCGAACTTTAGCTAACATCCACCACTCCTTCGGACTTGTCACAGCTACGTATATCTATTCTTTGAATACTTGTACTCGGCATTCACATCATTTTTTTCACGTTATTTCTGATTTTATTGTAATCCATTTTATCACACTCGTTATTAGAATGTCTACGCCTCCTATCTAATCGAAATCTTTCCTTTATAAATCCAGCTATTTCAAATGAACGCCGAGGTGTAGGCTTCTTTGTTACTCGCATTTGCTTTACTGGGAAGTATTTATCCATCAATCGAGGCATGAAGTCAGACAAAAATTCCACTTTATGATCATCTTTACAATTATACATCACAGAAAAATCAAAATTATCAACGTCATTTTCATTTTCTTTGAAATCAACATTTTTGAAGTTTCGAACATTCCCCACACGTGGAAGAATTTGACGACCCAAACAGCCATGGCCATGAAATCCCGATAAGTAACAAACTTGTTTCTCTCTCGCTCTCACTCTCTCTCTCTCTCTCTCTCTCCTCCCCCCCCCCCCCCCCTCTCGTTTTTGTATGATTTATCTTTTCAACAGATTTGAAATCTCTTCGGAACTTTTGACAGCGTTGCGCGGACCTTACTTCTTCGCAATAGTCTTAGTCATAAACCTCAAGAGAAAAGAATATTTATTACCTAAAAATAAAACACTAAATCTTTGTCAAAACGTGTTAGAATTCTACCTTGACCTTTGAAGTTTACGAGAAAATTTGTTTTAAATACACAATACGTGGATAGGATCTTTACTTTCTGTCTTCTGATCCAAGTGTGATCAGTAAAGATGATTTTTGTTACTGCTACTGCGCTTTTGGCACTTTGGGGTAATTATATAATATTCATGCTTTTCAAACCTACAGAATTGTGGAAGCTACAATTAATGGGAGAAAATGGAATGGTTTTGTATATAATGAACATCTTTCAATCTCGTATTATTCAATTATTTTTTGATACGTAACTTATAACATTATGTGTAATAGTTTATTTTCTTTCCTGTTAGGAGCATTATGAGTAATTAATCTTTCTCTAAAAAGTTGGGACGTAAAGAATTCCTTCAAACAGTTGATATATAACTAGCTTTTGATCGTGTAATTACATATTTTTACAGAGATAAATGATAGATAAATATAACAGGAGTGTTTGGTTAGATCAATTGTTTTAGTTTTGTTGGGAGTTTTCGTAATTTAAACAGATTTTAGGAACTCCAAATAACTATCAATGGGTGTGCTAAACAATTTAAAAAGCAGATTGTTCGAAACTATGATGAGAATGCTTTAAAAGTCCAAACGTTCTGGGTTATCAGGTACAAACTTTGGTTAATAAGAAGCGAACCAAATACAAAGTCAGCCAACTCTGTACGAACTTTTGATTTTTCGATTTGCCAACACTGGTGATAAATCATTGTTTTGGATCGAATCGCATTGTTTTTTTTTTTTTTTTTTTTTTTTTTTTTTTTTTTTTTTTTTTTTTTTTTTTTTTTTTTTTTTTTTTTTTTTTTTTTTTTTATGCTGTACAACTTTGCTACACGTATAAAATGTTCTTGAGGATGCACGGTTTAGGAGTCATAGGAGAAAATCTTTAAAATGTGCAAATTTAGCCATATTTATGGAGACATCATCTTGCGTTCCACCAATTTTGATATGGGAAGGAATTTTGCAAAATCTAATCTCAAACCTTCTCAAGAAATTACTACCTATTTTCAGCCTCGGCAGCTGGAGTCATAAACTCATAATGTCAAATAAATTTCAATGTTACAGCTTCGGGCTGTTGCACAGCAACTCCTCATGGCGAACCAAACGCTTCAAATGGAAAGAGGTAAAAACTTTTCCGAATAAGTTTTACATTGTAATTATAGTTAAATAAATATAAAATAACTAACAACTAAAAAGGCAAGTTTCCATATAAGATTATGTAGGGTAACTCTCTTGTTTTGTTATAAGATTATGAAGTAAGTTCAATATTTTATTACTTCAATTAGATATTGTAATTATTGTGTCAGTTGAAAGGTGGAATGTGGTCTTTGTGAGTGCTTTCATAAAAGGTGCTGTATGGAGCAGGTACGAACTAAATCACTCCCAACGATGCACAGCGATTCAAAAACCCCTTTTTCCTGGCCAAAACTCAAAAAGTCAAAAGTAAAGTAAAAGGAAGGAGTATTTTGGCATGCTGAGTTGTTTAGAGGTTGTTGGAGAGTCACTAACAAAGGTTTCAACTAGTATAAAATATTTTCTCGTTCAGCTACGCTCAGTGAATCTTGCGAATGTGCGATAATGGGATATTTAGTTTGTTTATACAAGTTTGTTATAGAAGTTTGTTGTACAAGTGGTCATTAGTGCATATGTGAGGCTGTCCAGGCTAGCTCGAGATTTTTTTTCGTGAATTCGACATCATGCAGAACCGCAAGGCTGGTTGAATTGTTGTGTGTTTTACTAAATCAACTAGAAATATTTCAATTTCACTATGCTCATTTTTGATTTCGAAAAGCAATTACAAGCGGGGTCCGCTGGAGATCGCGACGAATTTGGTGCCTTATAGTTCTCAAATATGTGTAGAATGAGAATTAATAACAATTGGCTGCTACTAATTGCTACCCAGATGTTTAGATAATTAAATATCTCGAGATTTGTAAAGCAAAAGTTTAAGAAAATAGGGGAACTTCCAGTCATACAGCACCATATGAGCGAATTTGATTAAATTATCTACACATTATATGTTGAACTGTATTGAAATTTGAGCAATTTCAGTATAAAGAAATCGTTAAAACCAATTTTATGGTCAAAAAACTGGTACTAAATAAAATTTGGTGATTCAAATAAGATTTTTTTTTTTTTTTTTTTTTTTTTTTTTTTTTTTTTTTTTTTTTTAGCAAATTTTTGTAGAAAATTAAGCTATGGCAATGGCTACAAAAATTTTAAAATTGAAATTTTCGAAAATTGTCTTCATTGAAACCCGTTTTGAGACGTTCTGAAACGAATCCTACAGTTTAACGTTTATATATATATATATATATATATATATATATATATATATATATATATATATATATATATATATATATATATATATATATAATATATATATATATATATATATATAATGGTGTATCGGGAATAATACGCACTTGAATGAAAGATAGAGAGGTTGACTGGTTGAAAGCTTTATTTCGAATGATCGAACAGGTTTGAGCCTAAATAAATATGATAACGTGATAAGGCAGGTTAGCCAACTTGATATAACTTAATATCGTAAACTTCCAGGAACAATATTTCCGTATAGCAACTTTAAATACATAACAATATCCCTCTGGATAATTTATTTTCTCTATTGAACGAAATGAAACCTAAATTGAAGAATAAAATAAATAGCACCTAAGTGAAGTGAATATAGTACATTAAAATGAATTCACATTAGAAATTTAAAATTATAATATGAAAATAAATTGCCTACTTCATACATACTTCGAAAGCCGTTCATACAGTTGCGATTAGAGAGTTGAGATATAGTTGTGAAATACATAATTATAAAGTTGATTTGGATTGATGAATTGTATGTAGAATAATTGAGATTTTAGAGGAATTGAGATTGTAGAATAATTGAGATTGAATGGTTGAATTAGAGATAAGATTCACTGATTAAGGTTTGATTAAATAGTTGATTACTGAGTCCATACATTGAAATTAAAGGTTGAGTCTCTGAGGTTTGGTTCGGTTTCTGGCGACAAGTATTCTTCTGGTTTGGTATGCTTCTTTTTGTGGAATAGGTGCATTCGAGGAAGAAGCTTCTGTCGATAGTGGAGAAACTGGAGGTATCGACTTTTTATGTTGAACAGTTTCTTCTTGTGCGAGTTGGCCTTGGGACTTGTCAAATTCAAGCTCTGACGGAAACTCTTTCTTGGCTGCGGAGGAGGCGGTACGTTCTGGGATTCCTCTCTGGGTCGTTGGATCATTGGAGTAATTTTAGGTAGAATTTTTGAATGATTGAAGAGTTCCTGAGGTTCCTCTTGATTAGATTGATAGGTTTGAAGGTTTACATGGCAGGGTCGAAGCTGATTAAAATGCCGTTTTAAAATGTAGCCTTCATCGAGGAGCACAGTGTAATATAGTCGGCCTAGACGCTCTTTGATTATACCATATTTCCACGGAGCTCCCACATAGTTGACCTGGTTGGCCATGGTTGACATGGCTTTGATTGAACACGTTGACCAACAAGGTAGAATCGAGGAGTATCTGGAAGTTTGTTTTCCAATTTAAATTTGAGTTTCTGTCGGGGCTTGATGAGATCGAGTTTGATCCAAATGTTCCGGCCTAGCATTTTCTCGGCTGGAGTTTCACCACATGCCAAAGGGGTTGCTCTCTGCAAGTGCATCATCTACGTTTCGAGCTTTGTCCTCTGTCATCATGCTTTTCAGCTTCCGTTTGATCGTCTGACAGTATCTTTTAAAAATTGGGGCGTTGTCACTCGCCAATATTTCTGGAAACCCGAAGCGGCTGAACAACATCTTGAGGTGACGGATTGTAATTGAAGTTGAGGGAGCTGACTTGAGAACAAATACTTGTCGCCATTTTGTTTTGGCATCTACCACAATGAAGAAATACAGGTTCAGAAAAGGGCCAGCATAATCCATATGGATACGTTGCCAAGGATTCGCCGGAGGTTCCCACTTAGGCACAGGGGCCTTAGTTGGGCTTGATTTGACCTCACAGCATGGCTTGCAGCTCTTTACAATCTTCTCTATATCCCGATCTATACCTTTCCAGAAGCAGTAGTTTCTCGCTAAAGCCTTCATCCTTACGATTCCAACATGAGTTGAATGCAGCTCTTCCAAAATCTGGGGTTGGAGTGATTTTGGAACTACAATACAATTTCCTCTGAGTATCACACCATCTCTGAGAGAGAACTTAGGGTTTAGGGTTTCTCCAGATAACAGTTGCTCCAACATTTCACTCAGAGTAGAGTCTTTCTTTGTTTCACAAGCAATATCCTTTGATGTTAAGGAATCAGTCGAAATGTGATTGATGGTGTAACCTTGGTTGACATAGTCATCATGTGTCTCTTTTCTTTGTTGCTGTCCAAAGAAAGAGGATTTCTGGAGAAAAAATCAGCGTTGGCGTTTAAGCTGCCTTTCTTGTACCTGATGTTGTAGTCAAATCCACTGAGAAACTGTGCGGTGGCAGTTACTGATGGATGTTGTCTACAAAAAGTGTGAACTTTCGTCCGAAAAGCATGTTGAATAGGCGTTTACAGGACCAGTAGACTGCTGTGGCCTCTTTGTCAAGGTGCGAATAGTTCATTTCGGCTTTAGACAGTGACCTTGATATGAACATGACTGGACGTTCATCACCATCAGACATTTGATGGGAAAGGACTCCAGCTAATCCATATGGCGAGGCATCTTTGGCTAGAATGATAGGATAACACGGATAGAATGGTGTCAGTACCCTCTCACTTGCTATTTCAGCCTTAGCTTTTTCAAATGCTTCAGCGCACTGAGAATTCCAGTAGAATTTCACTCCTGATCTGAGAAGTCTGTTGAGGGGATACAACAAGGTTGAAGCGTCGGGTATGAATTTCTTGTAATAGTTCACAAGTCCAAGAAATTGTCCAGTTTCTTCCACATTTGTTGGTGGCTTCATTTCATGAATAGCCTTGTTTTTTCACTGCGACTTCTGAAGCCCTTGAGAACTGATGTGGTGTCCCAGACTGGTGTGGTGTGATGGATATTGCTATGATGGAGACGATCAAGCAGTTTACGGACTCGCTCCTCACAATCTTGAATGCTATTTCCTCTAACTACAAATATGGTGCACATTTTATTCCAAAGAAGAGCCTTTTTACCTTAGAAGCCCCCAAATGAGTAGATAATGTGAAAGCTTTTGCACTTTCTTCACACACTTGTAGATGTAGAAATGCTTTATGAATGTCAACGCTGCAATAAACGTTTCCCCCTTCCACTTTTTCGAAAATATCTTCTATGATAGGAATGGGGTAGCGTGAGTCGTGAAGTTGACTATTACAAATTACATGTGATTTTATAGTCAGCACGAATTCGGATTCGCCCATTTGGTTTAGGTATGACAACCAAGGGAATTCACAAAAAAACAAAACAAAACAAATGGAAGAAAAACCTCAATGCTCTTCTTGACTGTCAAATAGGTAAATATTTTTGTGCCCCACTCCTTTTGCAGACCACCGGCCGCCACTGTTGTGAATAGGAAACCAGTCTTATTTTTTACTCAGAGTGTGAGTACTTGATAGAAAGGATGTTGGACCTCTTGAGGTCTGGTAGTGAAGAATGACTCACTTCTGGGCTTGAGTCATTGGTTGAAAACGGCAATGTATTTGACGAGGTTGGCCTTGGAGAAAAAGATAGTTGCATAGCTCTGTATTTATATTATTATAGCTCTGTATCCAGTAGGATAGTACTGTTCCATTTGAGTAGTTGAATCCTCATCCACCGTCGTAGAATCTATGAGCCCTTTAGTTATTTCGGGGGGTCGTGAAGCAGATAATTATTATGCCAGTGGATGGGAGAACCCTCGGGACCATCTTATATTCTATAAAACGAGTAATCTCAGCACCTTTACACTCAAACTCACGGACAGAATTGAACTGGGTTTTTTTGCAAAATGATTGGCATGACATGGGGAAGGTTTGTGAAAAACAACATTTAAAAAAAAAACGTCCAACCAGATCAGCTGAAATATCAAAATTTTCTCCAATTCACCTTAGGAATTTGAAATTTGACGGGGTGCCTCTCAGAGACATCGAGAAAAGAATAAAATGATGGGCTCTTTCCTGATCAGCTGTGAGCTAAATTCACTCCTTTTCTTCTGTAACGGACTTAGAATCGCCCCCAGAAGGTGCAATGAGTTCTAAATCCGCACTCATAGAGAGAGGGGGGTGTGACAGTACCATAAGAGATACAACTCGTACTAATAGTGTAATGTGCTATGTTCGGAGAATATGATTTTCCAGTTCTCGGATCCTCATCTATCGCCAAACGTAGCATTTGAGGAACTCGAGGATGACGTCTGGCGCGAGAGTGACGGACGCGCATTCTCTTGGATCTCAAGGGAACTGTCACACACCATAGGAATGTTAAATTTGACAAGAAGCCGCACTAGGACATTAAGAGACTAATGCAAAATGACGTGTTCCAACCAGTTCAGCTGACTTAGCTAAATTCTCTCCTGTTCACCCTAGAAATTTGATGGGGAGCCAATACAATTTGCCTTACGCTAAAAAACCTGATGTTGGCAGAAGTAAAAGAAGCTATGTTTTAGCAACTATCTGCATGAAGAAACGAAGAGAAGCTGCCAGCACTTACGACGTCATCTACTAAGACGGATGATGACTTCATAGCGTCCGTCAAAAGAGAATTGGAGGCTACTAATAGGGAAGAAGAACAGATACAAATTAAGAAGTATTGCTCAATTTTTGAATCAAAATTATAATTCCCTGTTTGTTAACCCCTATTATAATTATCATCCTTCATACCCCGCACCTTCTACCCCTTTTCATTTTCATTACCATTTTCTTGCCTCCAGTTTATTTTATTCAATTAATACAATTTCTTGTACAACCAATACGGTTATAAACTTCTTCCTCCAAGAATCACGCACCGATACACCTATCATTTTACCGCCCATCGGGCGGGTAACGCGGCTAGTATTAATATATTCTAGTTTAATTTGATAAATTTATAAATAATTATTGATAGATACCTACTTGAATCATCTGTTCTTTATTTGCAGGTTTATTATGCAGCTTACCAGGAACACGAAACAATCTGGATTTCATTCGGCAAGGAATTACAAAGAGGATTTGGAATTCGTCCAGGTAACTTTCATGTCTTTTGCTGAGAAATGGATCCGACGCCATCAACCAGTGGAAATACAGCGTTGGTAGATTTTTGCTATTGGAAGAATGAATTCTCAAGTCAGTTCAACTCAAAGTCAATGCTCAACAATTTGGTATGTTACCAGGTAGCCAAAAGGTTACATTTCGGTCAAAAGAGCTAATTGTTCAGGGGAGGGACGGGACAATAACGGAGCGGACATGAACCCGCACAACAGCGGTGCGCCCAGGGTTGCCGATCTGCAGAGGGACCAAGCGGGCGGGTGCTTAAGAACCCCTCCTCAAAATTACGGTAGAAATAGTATTTTTCGTATGAAATGACTTTAGGACTTATTTCCAAGTGGAAAAAGTGCACCTATGTCGAATCTTTGTAAATTTATTATCATATTATTTTATGTTACCTGCATTGTTTTGAAATTTGAACACTTTGAGTGCTAGGGAATGGTTAACTTCCAGTTTTATGGCAAACAAACCAGTTCTAAATAATATTGTGGAAGTCAAGAGATTCTGGATTTTTAGCTATTTTTTAATAGTTTTTATACATTTTTCAGCGAAGAGTGATGAAAATTCAAGCAAATTTTTTAGCATAGTTTTGTACAAAAACATTTTTAACGGTATTGTTCATTGTTGATAAACTTCTTTTGACTAAAATTCTGTTGAAAAATATAATTGTATCAAAATGTATCAACTTGCAGCTATTATAGTGATTTTTTTAGCACTTTATTTGAAATTTGAACAATTTAATGTACTCGAAATTGGTGCCCAAAGAACTCATCCTTTCGTTTGGAAAACTTATTTTCTTGACCTTTGTAAACGATCAAGAAAACAATTTTCTAACCCCCCCTCGAAATTTGTTGGTTTACGTAAAAAATAAAATAAAATAAAATAATCCGTTTGTCCGCCGTACGCTGTTTTGGCGTAAGAACGGGATCTAATCTCAATTCTAAGGAAAGCCCCTGAGGGAAGGGGGGAGGGGGTGATAACTTTGAATTTTCATTATGGAAAGGAAAACATGGAGGTGTAAAACCGAAAAAACGTGGTTTTCTACAATTTTTTTCGGCGCTTACCTGGCTACAATTCTCTACCTATTTATTTTATTTTGTTCGATCGTAATTTTAGTTTAGTTGTGCAACCTGGGAATTCCGTATTTGCGGTTTGAATGGTGGGGTGGAGGAGGTAGTTACCAATTCATTCAATTCTAGTTTTGGAATATATCTCAGGAGTTCCAAATTTTATTATGGAAGAGATGATTATTATGGATTTAGAATGGTTAAATGGTTTTTTTTTTTTTTTTTTTTTTTTTTTTTTTTATCGATTTTAGTCGAGTAATTAAAAAAAACCCTGGAAGGTTCAAATTTACTGTCGGCGGGGGTGATTTCGAAAAATCATTATATTTTAGTTTTTCCTCATTCGGTTTTTTTTTTCTTTTGTGTGTGCTAAAAATTGGGGATTTCATTTTGATGACGGACTTTTGTGATGAGGAGTGACGGAGGGGGAAACGAAACCTACTACTCATGCTTTTCTCTCCGAGTTTTGATGATTCTTTTTCGACTATTTGATCGAAATCAATTGTCAGTAAATAAAAATGTTCTCTCGCGGGTGCTGTCACTTCATCTTTTATATAATAAACAACTAGATAGAATCGTATACATACATCCATGTTACACTAAGCAAGCAAGGAAGTCATTGGTAGATTTGTTCTTAAAGACTTTTTTTTATTTAGGAAATCCAACCACGACCCGTATTGTCAGTTATAAGTTTTCACGTCAATATAGGATCATAGTCGACTCGAATTGTAATAAACGAATCTGTGTGGAGAAACAAGATCAGAATATATTTATTGCACAATGCATCAATTCTGCCCTTTCTGTAGATTTTTATATTACCTAATGTCCAGAGAGAGCTGAAAACATGGATTATATTCCAGCAGTCGCTAAATGGCAGGTAGTAACTAATTATTATATTTTGTACTACAGAACGGATACAGCACGAGTATATTTGTGGGAAATCCTCCTCAAGAAATCAAGGTGGATTTGGACACTGGTTCGAGCGACCTGTGGGTCCGAGGAAATTACTACGGATACTACTGCAACGGTAAAGGTGTTCTTGTTGAACAGTTGGAATCAGTACGAATTTACTAATGATTAAAAACTCATCAAAGATTTATTTCCAACAGATATCATTATATTCTAGCTTGCATTATTACATTGTTGACTCTATACCCATTGTTATCAGGCAACCATTCCGAATTCGTTGTAAAATGCTCGCGTCAATTTGAGTTTCTCCAAGACAAATACTACAATTCTTACGGTAAAGGGAAATGTTATGGAAGACCAGGGATGGATTTAGTTCAGGTAAGAATATAATATGGTAGATTCTCAAATAACTAACAAGTCTCTGTCCCCCGTCCTCTGTTCTTGAGTCAGACCTAGTTGACATTTTTTAAAATTTTTTATGGTAAGTACTAGGTCCTTTCTAGTACTCCATTATAAAAATCTGATCCTCACTGTAATTTAAGGGGTGAAACAAAGCCTAAACATATCGATTTGGTAACCCTCCAAGGCTGTCCCACCCTAAGGTTTTGAACCTATGTGTACACCAGGAAACAACTGATGGCCAGCCAAGCAAAAACTGGCAACTGGTTTTTGAAGAAGGATTGCAAAGGAGTGTTGTACGAAAGTTTAAGCTCAAAAAACCATAAAGTGCGCTGTCAGTGAGCTCCCAAAATCTATATTAATTTTTTATGTAACATCCATGGGTTTTTTTCTAAGTTACCATTTAGATCTTCCAAGAAGGGATATTTTTCCGGGTCAAGGAGAAAATGTAGTGGCAACCCTGACGATCAAACGTGAATCAGCCTGATTCCCCCCTCGTCAGTTGGTGTTCAGACAGAAGGCTAGAAGGAAGGCTCTACAGCTGCGTGTTTTTGGGGGTGAAACCTCCATGTGAGTATCTCACTATTCTACTAATATTATTTCCCCTACCCTCTTATTGAATTACGAAGGTCTTTTTCTACCTAACTTCTGATAACATGAATGGCATCTATATCTCTTCAATCCATTGAGTGAAGAATCACCAAAGTCGAAATGTAACGCTCCATGGGGGGAAACTTGTAACCTCCACATTGAGTTTCTACCCATGGAGCGTTACACTTGACCATGGAGCATTACAATGAGAGTAAATTTGCGATATTGCTTTTGCTAAATAATGACAAAGTATTATAGGTTAATTTTTTCCATGATATTTCAAACATATATATGTGTGATAGGTGGCTATTCGTGTTATTATTCTCACGAATATGTCCCCAAAATATGAACTATCCTGGTACTTAGACTGGGTGGTGCACATGGCTCTACTCACTTTAAATCTGATTTTTCTCCTTACATTCTCAAATTGGATGTGGGGAGGGGGTGGAGAAATTTCTTCAACCCTTAATAATTATATTTACGACCTAGTAAGTACCAAATACGGTAATATTTTCAGATAACCATGCCTGGGGGTCGCCCAAGGAAAAATGAAGTTCAGAGGAAGGCGGAGGCGTTGAAGAAGAAGAGAGAGACGGAGAAGTTGCGGAGGGAAAAGATTCGAAATGACGCCATGATATACAATGAATATAAGGAAAAGGAAAGGGAATGGTGACACAAAAGGAAGGAGAAAGGAGAAATAAAGACGGTTAATCAGCTGTTAAAGTCTGCCCTCAAGAGGAGAAGGAGAGCTGTTAGAGAGAGAGTCAGGAAACACCGACAAAATAAAATAGCCATTCAAAATGTCTTGGCCAATACACCGCCAGGCACACCTACAGGAGATGTTTCTGATCAAGAGGATGTGCATAAACCGCAATCCGACGAACTACAGTTGTCTACTATCAACGAGACACTTTATTGTATATAAAATTATTTATGATTATATAAAAGAATGTAATATTTACGTATAAACAATTACGAATTCCATTTAAGAATGTAGATTAGAAGCACATGTCTTAATGCTAACAATAAACCAAAAAAAAAAGGCCTGCTAGGTAAAACTACTTCCATTGATTGGGATTAATGCCACGTAATAAACTTAGGTCTTAAATAAAATACGAACATGGATTCAGATTTTGTCAATTTTTTGATTAAAAAAGATTAATTTTGATATTAGTTATATCAACTAATTATTGTTGATTTTAGCGCCGTGCCCAGTACCGTAACTTCCGTGCCATTTGTGTAACCCTCCATGATTCCCAAAATTTAAAATTCACATAAAAACTCGAAAAAGTTGATTCTGATCTTTTTCCTGTTATTCATCACTTCTAGGAAGGTCCTAGGAACACTCCGATTTTTTTTCAAAATTTTCCAATGAGGTCAAATTTAAAAATCTCACTAAGGGGGAAGTTGTTAGTTATTTGAGAATCACCCATATTGATCCATCTCTTCTTTACATCAGTTGAATTATAATTGAACGAGGGGTTTTTAGCTATAATAACATACACACCCACTTCTATCTTTATTTATTTTATATTTTTTTATTTTTCGCCTGTTTGTACTCACTAATAAAAATCATGTGCTGGGTCATTTCTTCATGAAATTTTACATAGGATTCGAATCTGCAATAAAAACATCTAAGGATAAATTCTATACCATTTGATAGGAAAATTCTCTGAGACATTAGAAGACGATTGCAATGGTGGACTCTTTCCTGATCAGCTGATCCTGATTGTCTTCCCTTCACCCGAGAAATTTGAAATTTGAGAGGGAAACTCTATGGGACATTAAGATATCATTCAAATTATGGGGGAACCGGGTAATGCGGAGTGAGATTCACGAAGGTGGAAACAACTACATTTTAGAACGATTTTTGCTGTGTAGAAATGAGTGAAAAAAAGTACAGTTCTGGAAAATTATATGAGTTAAATTTGATTCCATGGGCCAGTTAATTTTTCAAAGAATCAAGGATCTTTGGTTCAAATGTCCTAACCTCTTTTGCCATTGCATTTGGGCATTTTTACAGGTAATAATATTGACCTGCTAATGGCTATTCTTCATGGCTATAATTTAAGATACCCCAGAGTCTAATTTGCCGCAAACGAGAACTTTTCCGAGTATCTTCGTTCTGGAACTTGTCATTATGTGCTACCCTCATTTCTCTCTCTATTGGGACGTGTATTCAGTAGCCAATCATCTCTCATGGTAAAATGTGACGTGGCGCTTGAATCTATAGTCAACTTCTTTGCTCAGAGTCCTTAAGGCCCGATCACACAGGACGCATTATAACGCGACGTTAGGCGTTCCAGTAACGTCGCGTTACCGAGACCTCTCAGCGATACTTTCAGTAACGCGACGTCAGCCAAGCGGGTTGTACAAAATTACAAAATATCGCGCGCTGAGGGCGTTCTCCTCGGTCCTTCTGGTTATCTTCTGGATATTCACCGCTAGTAGTTCATGTAGGTCCTCGAAATTTTGTCTCGACATGCGGAAATAGTTCACAAAACGATCTTCACGTGAGCGCAACTCCCGACATAGACGGTGGTATTCCCCAAGCTCTTCCCTCCTTTGATTGATTGGGTGCACCCAATACCGTCTATTCCTGCGATCTAATAGCGCTAGAAGAAGTAGAGCTTCTTCCTCATCAGAGTCATTGTCAGAAATCATAATAGATTATAGACAAATTAGATCAATTATAGACGCTGGTAACCGCGAACCCCTTGAGTAGCACAGACAAGACTGGGTCTCACGCCTTGATAACGCCCAATAATAACGCGGTATATGTGATGTTGCTATATCGCCGAACGTTGGGGGGAACGCGCATTCCTATAACGTCGCGTTATAACGCGTCCTGTGTGATCGGGCCTTTAGAGCTCCTGACTACAGGCCGCGGCATTCGAGATCAAAGGCCGATGACAAGCTTTCCGGGCTAGCCTTCTTACCCCGTTCACCTTTAAAATTTCATTACCGACAAGAAAACTTATTGCTAAAATAATAAACAAGTTATCTATAGAAAGTAGTGCTAATTAGAAGGATTGTACATCATGGGAGGGGGAGTGCTACGTTAAATAATCACAAGAATAGTAGATTAAAACTTTCTGCAAATATTTAGAATTCCGAAAACTATAAAATAGCAGAATTTTGTCCATAGCAAGTCATGGAAACCACATTACACGTTGTTAAAAATTTCCGCTCCTCAAAATTTTGTTGAATTGAGTGGTTTTTAGAGTGTTTTCACAATTGGTTCCGGGTGCGAGAAGTCACTCATCAGTGGGTCTAAGGACTACAAATTGAATTTCGAGGGACTTTTTCAAGATCAGACAGTTTTCATCATATAGCTAACAGGCAGTAAGCAATTTTGAGTTTGGAGTTTTTGTTGATTGATCGTATCCCATAGAGATTATGTAGTTACCGTAGTATGGACGATTCAGTGGCCTCACAATCAAATAGGGTGGAATGCCCATGTTGTGATGAGATTTTCACACGCCGGGGACTCACCCGTCATATTCGGAGTGCACATAATGGTTGGAATCCACAAGGTACAACAATAACTCATCGAAATGAGAACAACGAGGTGGCTGAGGAGTTAAGCCGTGTATACAGATCTACCTATATTGGAAATGAAGGCTCATCAGATGGCGTATGGAGGTATAGATGGAAGCGGGTAGTTCAACTGAGAGGGAAACACTACGACTTGCCAAGTGGTCGGATTGGCTACAACTTTGTGGACCGATTGAGACAAGAAATTGAGGGGTTAGTTGCCAGTGAATCGCCCTCAGAACGTGTCTTAATATTCATTGCAGTCGTTCTTCAACGAGATAAGAACGTTAAGCAAGCAAGAGATATAAGAGTCTTGATCGAACAGCGAATGCAGCAGTGGATGGATGGGGAGTTTGTTCCACTTATTCAAGGCGCGGAAGAAGCCGACAAGAAACTGGGGACGGGCAGAGCCAAGAAGAGTGATAAGGAACACAAAATTAAGGTTTTTCATCGGTTGGTTATGAGAGGAAAAGTCAGAGAGGCAATGCGATGGCTCATAGATGAAGGAAAAGGAACAATACTGCAGCCAAGCACAGAGGTCGACATATCGGGAAAGACCGTGAAGGATGAATTGAAAGACAAGCACCCATCGCCTATAATCCCAGATTCTCGACATTGTGTGCTGCCTACAAACATGATGGAACTGCCACCACTTCAACAAGTGCTTGTGACTGCTGAGCATGTGGAGAGAGTAGCAAGGACTTTGCATGGAGGAGGAGGTCCCGGAGGTTCAAGTTCAGAGCAATGGGTAGACTACCTATTACGGTATGGAAGAGCAAGTCTTCACTTACGAAATGTGGTTGGCGCTTTGGCCAGTAAGTTAGCGAATGAAGAGGTACCGTGGGATGAAATCAAAGCACTGGCTGCAAGCCGACTAGTGGCATTGGATAAGTCTCCTGGGTACGGCCTGTTGGAATAGGTGAATGCCTACGGAGAATCCTAGGTAAGTGTATGGCGCTGGTGACAGGAGAAGATGTAACAATGGCTTGTGGAGCAAGACAACTAGCAGGAGGACTGAGCGCAGGCGTTGAAGGTGCTGTGCATGCCATGAGCACCGTTTTTTGAACAAAAAGCCACAGGAAGTTCAAAATGGGGATTTCTCATGGTAGATGCTAAAAATGCTTTCAACACTATAAATAGGCAGTTAGCACTATGGCAGGTAAGGGTCTACTGGCCAAGATGTGCTCGTTTCATCTACAACACCTATCGTGGACATACAGAGTTGGTGATGAGAGGAGATCAAGAGAGCTTGTTCAGCAAGGAGGGTGTGATACAAGGAGATCCATTATCAATGCTAGTATATGCCCTTTCGACCATTCCTCTAATCAACATGTTGGAAACTCCTGAAATAACCCAGTGTTGGTATGCAGACGATTCTTCAGCACAAGGTACGTTTCAAAGTTTAAAATTATGGTGGAACAAGTTGAATCAGATGGGCCCTGATTACGGTTACTTCCCCCAAGGCAAAAAGACCTTCTTGGTAGTACATCCAGCGGAGATGGATGAAGCAAGGGACATGTTTCGTGAGACCGGGATCACAGTCGTGTCAGGGCATGCATTCCTGGGAGGCTATGTAGGACAACATGAAGGGAAGCAACAGTTTGTTGAGGCTAAAGTAAAGGACTGGATTCGACAAATGGAAAAACTGTCAGAGGCAGGAATGCATCAACCACAGTCCGCTCACGCAGTTTTCTGTAAGTCGGCACAGTTTAGATGGCAGTACCTACAACGCGTCCTTGCAAGTAGCGAAGAGGATTACTACCCCTTGAGTTCAGTCATAAGAAGCAAGTTTATCCCAGCCATAGTGGGGGGTAACGTCTCAGAAGATGAACTTGAAATTTTTTCACTTCCTGTAAACAAAGGTGGCATAGCGGTAAAAGATCCAACAGTAGGTGTGATGATGACCCATGAGGTATCCAAAGAAGGGTCAAGAGAGCTTGTTTCAGCATTCCTAGAAAAAAGGGACTTTGATGTCCATGAACACAGGAGGAATGTGGCAGAAGCGAAGCGAGCAGCACGTGGACGGAGATCTGAAATAGAGGACAGAAAATTGAAAAACGCTCTAGAAAGGCTGCCAGAGGATCGCAGAAGGGCAGTAAATCGTTCCGTGTTTCATACCTCAGGATCCAAGTCCTCAGGTTGGTTGTCGGTAGTCCCCCTAAGAAAACACAACTTTGACCTCAGCCCGTCAGAATTTCGTGATGCACTGGCAGTACGGTACAAAAGAAAAGCCAACGACTTGCCTCTTGCGTGTGATGGTTGTGGAACCAGGCCATTCACCATCGAACATGCCCTTAGCTGCAAAATGGGCGGGTTGGTTACACGAAGGCATAATGAGGTTAGAGATCTGTTGGGGGAGGCCATGATGCTTGCATGGGGAAACTGTACAAAGGAACCGATACTAACCGAAATGAGTGACCAAGCTCCAGGTCTAAGAGGCGATTTGGCGTGCAGGGGGGTGTGGGAACCTCAAAGGGAGGCGTTATTCGATGTACGTGTCACTGACACCGACGCTCCCTCTTATGGTTCCCGACCTGTTGCCTCAATATTCTCGTCAGCAGAAGAAGAAAAAAAAACGAAAATATATGGTCGCATGTGAGGCCCGACGAGCTACATTTACACCTCTCATCTGTTCTGTAGATGGCCATTTTGCACCCCAGATGTCGAATTTCCTTAAAGTCATGGCAGAAAAGCTAAGTGACAAATGGGGAAGACCTCAAGGAGTAGTGCGAGGGTGGCTGAGGGCCAGAGTGGCCTTTGCTATCCTACGGGCCTCAAGTATGTGTCTCCGAGGAGCAAGAAAGAGGTGGCGGAGCTGCGATGAGTTGATCGGGTTTCAGGATGGAGCAGCAGCAAGAGTAAATTGAGAAGTCGTTTCACCAAAACCCCCACACCTCCAGGTTCGACGATAAAATGGGACCAGTTTCAAAGGCAAAATTCTGAGAGTCACGTATCTTAAACACTTCCAAAGTTTCATAAATAAATATTATTATATATAAAATAGCAGAATAACAAAAACTTAGTAGGTAATTTGGGGTACTCCGACTTTGACATTGCCAAAATAATGTCCCAGAGAGTCTCCATGTCTAATTTCAACTTCCTAGGATGAACAGGACAGAATTTAGCTTACTCAGCTGATCAAGAATGAGCCCTCACTCTCTCTCTCTCTCTCTCTTTTATTTCATTTCATTTTCGAAAACTGGTTTGTTTATTGAAAATAATAAACTAAAAGCTTTGCTACTATGCCGGTTATTTGCCTTGTTATTACTACTAGTCTTTCTTTTCCTTTCACAGGTAGCGGGACTGGAACAGTACCAGTATTTCGGAGTTGTTGATACGACTGATGATGGATTGCTCTTGGGTGACAGTGGTGGAATGCTGGGGCTTGCATTGCTAGATTCTCCATACTCCTTCCTTAAACATTTAAAACTTAACAAGATGTTGAATAGAAACGTATTTTCGACTAAGCTAACCAAGTGAGTATAGAACAGTCACGGTGAACTTAGATTTAGTTAGCAGAGTTCAAATAATTAACACAATGTTCGAAAGCGCGAAAGTGTCCATTTGAATATTGAATTCAATTATTCAGTGGTTAGGAACGCACAAGTGAACTGATCATGTAAGTTGTGTCAACTTAACTGTATCCGTTAAATTGTGCGTTCTTGGGTGTTATACTTGTAATGGATCTCCCAATTCAAAGCACATTTTGGTTTATAATTTTCTATAATGAACCTTTGTAATCAACCAGGGAAAATATTTGTTAACCCTCCCTCAAAATTTGTTGGTTTACGTTTCAAGATGCGTAGAATCCAAAAATACGTACGCCATCCGAAGCATTTCTCTGAAACTAGTTGACGAAACTTTATGAAATTCGGCTCAAAAATCATACATTGGCCGAAGATGTGCTAGTAACATCGGCATCCCATTCGGTCAAGCCTAAAGGGTAATACCGGACAATCAATGCCATCAAAGAGAATATAGGTACGAGCCACAATGTATGTCGGATAATGAAACGTTACTATACAGGTGTCGTACCTCACTGGAGACAAACATTTTCTTTCTTCCTAGTCACTTTCAAGGTTTTTTCTTTCTTTTTTTTTTTCTTCTTTCTTTCTTTCTTCATCTTGCATTTATTCATTCTTTTCAGTTAGTTAAAACTTTTGGTAGGTGACATAGTCCAGTTATATTTCGATAGTGCGCAATAGTAATTTTTTATGGACCAGTGTTCTACGTGGAAGGGCTATCTAATACAGAAATAATAAACCTTTTTGTAATAATTTTCAGTGTTTTTTTAGCTGAATCAAATGGTAACACCTTCATATTACATTATAATCATGTTTTATACTGTAACTCACAAATTTGAATGCATTCGGTATGATGAATTTTATGTAATTTTAGGGGTGATACTAGTAAGCTAAAGTGTAGGTAATACTCGGTTATAATGGGGTTGGAGAGATCAAGCCCAATGACGACATCCCCAGACCTCTCACCTCCTCAAGGACGACCGTCACGCCTTCGTGGTACAGACAGGCAGCATACTCAACTAAACGAGCAGTACCCCGAAGGCAATCGGTCAAGGCAAAATGGCTTACAGTGTCAAAGGCCTTTGCGACGTCCAGAGCAGCAAGATGGAGCTGCCGTTCCTTGATGCGGGCCAGGGAAATGACAGTTTGGAGAACTGTAAGATTCTCTGCTGAGCCATTGCTGGCCAAATTGCTCTATGGACGTCATCTATGACACCAGCCACTTGGAAGCAAGATGCCAGAATCTTTTGAAAGTGTTGGAAAACTATCGACGCCCAGGTTTACCCGACGCTGGCTCTAGGGATAAGGGAAATTGCTGGAGGAGGAGGAAGAATGGGATGAAAGATGGTGCCCCTATAAAACGAACACCAGTTCAAGTAAGAAACCCTCAGGACGCTGGTGGTGATACCACGGAGCACTCCTGCTAAGATGCCCAACTCGAGTAACTCCGTGGCACTTTTCCCGCACCACACCCCACGCCATGACACGTTTATAGCCATGACCTTGATTTTATTGGTCGCCACACTTTTTAGCTCAGAAATTGCTTGCCGCAGGTAATTTCTATCATACTTATTTATTTTAGCCCACCAAGTCTGCTCCATGTCCACGCTACCACTGACAATTTGGACATACAGGACTATAGCAGACCCATCGGGATTGATGGCAATGATATCTGGCTTCTTGCCCCGGTCACTCGGCAAGTGATGTAGTCTCTCCCAGATTCTCATTTTTACCCTTACAAGCCTAGCAAAGGGTGTCCACTGTCCCACGACTACTCTGTGAACACCTCACCGAGGTGGCTAGTGTGCGGGTGGCCACACTTGGGACACCAGGTGGAAAGCCTAGCCAAGAGTGCATAGCAGAGCGAACTTCACGATCCAACTCTAGTAGCCTCCCTGCAGTAAGCCTACCAAAGACTAGCCCATAGGTCAGCTTTGGCAGTAAGTACGTGCAAAGGAGGCGCAGCTCCTGCTGTGGCTTCAATGGAGCCTTGGTGATACGAGCTAGTGCTCCACCAAGGTCCACACGGCTTGCAGCAATGTTGGATACCCATGAAGTCAACTACAAGGTACCACCAAACCTCCTGCACGGGTCGGGTGGGGCTGGGTGACTGTCCTTTGACAAAACACTCCTCATCCACCACCTTCTCCTGATGCTGGCAACCCGACGGAACAAAGGAGACCAACTCTCACTTACCTGGGTTAACCACCGAACCACACCTGACTAGCAGCTCAGCAAATGTATCGAGGGCAATCTGCAAGCCCTCACGGGTTTTGGCGAGTAGGACCCCATCATCGGCGAATGCCAGTGCACCCACTCGCATCCCAGAGGCGAGATCAAACCCTATTTCATTTGGCAGCTTTTCAATGGCCGTGTCCACGACCATGTTGAAGAGGAGTGCGACAGAGAATCCCCCAGGCGTACCTCACGCCCAATGACCACATCCCCTGCCATCTCGCCTCATGCCTCGAGGACCGTCACGCCTTCATGGTACAGACAGGCCACATCCTCAAACGACAACCAGAGCGGCCGTTTCTTGATACGGGCCAGTGAAATGGCAGTTTGGAGAACGTTTGACTCTCCGCTGTGCCATCAGCTGGCCGAAAAGCTCTCTGGACGTCACCTATGACCCAGCCACTTGAAGGAGAGATGCCAGAACCTTTTGGAAGTGGTGGAAGACCACCGACAAAATAGAAATTGGACAGTAGCCTCCAGGCCCACTTTCCTGTTTCTTTGGGATGACATTTGTATGGGCCCAGTTGACGATTTCAGGGGTCTTCCAGATAGTAGCAGCAGGTTGAGGATGAGCAGCCTAACATTCTTTGGAGCTTTATTCCAGCGTCGGGCGGAAATACCATCGGGTCCAGCAGAAGTGGAGTTTTTGACACGGCACTGGAATGCCTCGTCATGAAGCACCCATAAGCACATGATGCTGCGTAAGGAATCCCTGGTGGAAGCTGGGGGTACCACTGGCTCACTAGAGATGTGGCTGGGAGCACTCATAAGTGGCTCCCCCAGTCATCCCCAGCTCCCTCCAGTACCTCCGCAGCTGTAAGAGCAAGATGCTTCCTCCACAATCCCTGGACACGCTGGTATTCCCTCCTCCTTGCTTGCTTAGCCGCTCTGCGACCTCCACAAAGCACCACATTAGGAGGAACTCCTCCCTGGTGCCTTGCCACGGTCGCTTCCTCAACCTGCGGATAGATCCTCTGCACATAGGCCGCGACTTTGTCCTCCATGCCATTTGGCCCCTCAACAGCCCGCCTCGCCAGATCCTGCAGGTAGGCACTCTCATTCATAACCAATGTTGCCTATCTGCTCCCCAAGCCTCAATACTTCAGTCTTCAAGTCTGAAAGAATACTGGAGGTCACGGGGGAGGATTGCTGAGTGGCGGGCTGTTGTCCCACGTCTGCCTGAGATGCGGGAGAGGCCCCACTGCTATTTGCCAGGATTGCATCCTGGACAAGCTGCTTGTAGTGGGGCATCAGGCGAAGAGATTGAATGGCAGAAAGCGTTCGTGTGGGAAAACGTTGCTGCAAATAAACATTGATTAACGTACCCTATTGCACACAGCCTCTGCCTCCTCTGCTGCCATTCCCCGCAAATCCTCAGAAGCATACCTGGGCCGGTCTCGCTCTATACTAATTGCTGCGTTGGCCTCTACAGGATGCTTCTGCCAGAAGTGGGCCCCAAGGCCACGATTGGAGCTAAAGGCTCTTTCACAATGGGCACACTGGTGGGCATTAATCAGGGCGGAGGAAGAGGACAAAGGGTAGGACGATGAAGATGAGGGGGAGGAAGACCGACACCCCTGCCTGGGGCGCCCCCGAGCGCCTCCCCTAGTACCCCGTGTGCCAATGGGACGGCTCATTGAGGCTCATTGTTTGTTGTCTGCATCATAACGGGGGAGACGTATTTAGAAGGGAAGGGAGACCCGTTGACACGAGTCTCCCCCCTGATCACCAGCGGGTCATTCTGCCACCCTCTGTTCACCCAGAGGGTACCCGGG
Organism: Adelphocoris suturalis; assembly: GCA_030762985.1. Taxonomy (NCBI): domain Eukaryota; kingdom Metazoa; phylum Arthropoda; class Insecta; order Hemiptera; family Miridae; genus Adelphocoris; species Adelphocoris suturalis. The sequence goes on from CM061046.1 coordinate 14,484,204, forward strand.
TCGCACAACGGGGACGTATGACCATGACTTGGGTAGGGATATGAAGGAGCTCCGAAGAGATAAAAACAGACAGTTACCCTACCCCAGCAACCCACACACACACAGACAATATATATAAGTGTTAAAATCCAGGAATCGTTTCAGAAAGCCACAAACGGATTTCAATGAAGAGGATTTTCGAAATTGTGATTTAACATTTTCGGAGCCACAGCAATAGCTTCATTTTCTACAAAAATTCGCTAAAATGGGGAGAAGAGAATGCATACCTACATGGTCAAACAAGAAATCGGAAATCTGGGACACTGTCCCAAGTTCAGAACGCATTTTTTTCTTTTTTACATGAACAGGGCTCAACTCAACAAGGTTGGAACTAAACATATAATTCCTATAGGATTCGGGAAAGTTGATTTTGCCTGAGGTCGTGTCAGAGGAAGAACCTCCTTGATTGATACGTAAGGTTGGAGCAACCCATAGCAAATGCACTTATCAACTTTCCTATATATGATGAAAATTTCCTGGAATTGGTCTCAACTAATGGATTTGATCAGGCAGCCAAAAATAAAGTAAACATTGCTGAGCATTTTTGTAATCTTATAGCTCTTACAATGAGCCAATGGTTGGTAGGTACCAACTTGTCAGCGTATGTACGCCCTATCTCTTGCTAGATAGGTACGTAATGTAAAACAAAGCAGAGGGTTACAATAACTACATCGGATTACAGCCATAGAAATATACTAACTTTCAACTAGAATGAATGATATCCAAATGCATTTATTGACATTTTGAAATTTTGTCTTTACTTTGGCACATAAACGAAAAAAGCGTTAAAAAAGGTGTTACGGTTGGTTTTCTGATGATTTCCGCTTACAACCGAGTCGTTGCTAGGGAAATGGTACTTCGTCGTTTTTCATCCCACAAAATTCGTTGACCGTTCGTTCAAAAGCTCTCGATTTATCCAACCATATTTTGTTAACTACTGCGAAGTGCGTGGCCAACAAGCTGAGTTATGAGCATGGTTGTTTGAATAATTGTGTACACTCAGGTGATCATTCTCAATAATTGATCTCATGTTGTGAACATGATTGCAACCGCTTGTTAATTTCTGATGATTTCATTGAGCTGGTGTTTCGATGATTTGATTCATAGCAGGTGATCCAAATATTGCGAGAACGGTTTGATTTGTGAAGAGGTGGTTAAATCATTTTAATAGGTAATTTCTATACTTTACACTCTAGGAAGCTGTAATTTCGTATGAAGCCTCTTTAGGACATTTACTTGACGATGCCCAGGGTTCGGATCAGATGAGTGGCTCTTATAGCTAATTTTTATGCTTTACACTCTAGGAAGCTGTAATTTCGTATGTAGCCTCTTTAGGACATTTACTTGACGATGCCCAGGGTCCGGATCGGATGTGTGGCTCTTAAAGCTAATTTCTATGCTTTACACTCTAGGAAGCTGTAATTTCGTATGTAGCCTCTTTAGGACATTTACTTGACGATGCCCAGGGTTCGGATCAGCTGAGTGGCTCTTAGAGCTTGCATTCGAGTCTGCAACTAAAGACATAAAATGTCTCAATGTGTTGCAGACTCGTATGCAAGCGTTTCCGATGATTATCGAATACAACCTTATCGATTTTTAGATGCTTTGCCTCTAGAAAATAAAATACCGTGTGCTCAAACAAGCTCAAACACCTGAGGTTTGAAAATCATTTCTATACCTTTACCATATCATGATTTCTTTCCTAGATACCTTAACAAGATTTTGTTCCTAGATACCCTGACAAGATTCCTAGATACAGTGACATGATATCGTTCCTAGATGCTGTGACCTTTATGTCTTTACTATGGCACATAACGAAAAAAGCGTTAACAAAAAGCGTTACGGTTGGTTTTCTGATGATTTCTGCTTACAACCGAGTCCTTGATGGGGAAATGGTACTTCGTCGTTTTTCATCCCACAAAATTCGTTGACCATTCGTTCGAAAGCTCTCGATTTATCCAACCATGTTATGTTAACTACTGCGAAGTGCGTGGCCAACAAGCTGAGTTATGAGCATGGTTATTTGAATAATTGTGTACACTCAGGTGATCATTCTCAATAATTGATTCTGTAAACATGATTGCAACCACTTGTTAATTTCTGATGATTTCATTGAGCTGGTGTTTCGATGATTTGATTCATAGCAGGTGATCCAAATATTGCGAGAACGGTTTGATTTGTGAAGCGGTGGTTAAATAATTTTAATAGGTAATTTCTATACTTTATACTCTAGGAAGCTGTAATTTCGTATGTAACCTCTTTAGGAAATTTACTTGACGATGCCCAGGGTCCGGATCAGATGAGTGGCTCTTAAAGCTAATTTCTATGCTTTACACTCTAGGAAGCTGTAATTTCGTATGTAGCCTCTTTAGGACATTTACTTGACGATGCCCAGGGTCCGGATCAGCTGAGTGGCTCTTAGAGCTTGCATACGAGTCTGCAACTAAAGACATAAAGTGTTCCAATGTGTTGCAGACTCGTATGCAATCGTTTCCATCCTTTGCAATTTTTCTCATGATTTTCACGTACAACCAAGCCGTTGCTGGGGAAATACAACCTCTTTAGTGTTTATGGGACAAAAATTGTTCTCCATTCGTTTGAAAGCTTTTCTTTTGGTTTCTTTTGATTTTCACCCACAAATGAAAAAATTTACCAGTCAGGCAGCATGATCGTATGAGCGGATTTTCATAAATTATCGATCTATATTATGTTAAATTTTTTTGAAAATTTGAGCAATTTGAGTAAAAAGAAATTGTTAATTACCAATTTAATGGCAAGAAATCATTCCAAATAATATTCTTCGATTACAAAAAGATTTCGTGTATCTATTTTTTTTTTTTTTTTTTTTTTTTTTTTTGCAGTTTTGTTCATTTTATCAATTATTTTTGCATTAATCATTTATCAATTAATTTTGCAGTAATCTGTTATATAACTCCATCGAATTCGGCGGTTGGGACGAAACAATTGTAAGGGAAAACAAGATACACTGGATTCCCATTGTTCATAATGACTACGGACATTGGAGATTTCGTGTTGAAAGGTAGGTACATATTCCGTATTTTCAAAATAGATATTGTTATAATTATATTGACATGCCAAATAGCTGACTGCAACAACTTACAAATTCCGATTCATTCAACTCACCAATTTGCTTTTAGTTAAATTTATAACGTAAATAAGTATAGAATACGTCTCATGTAATTATAATCCCATGATACCACTTGAAGCACTGTACGAACAACAGTTGGTACTCAAGTGCAACAATGAAATAAATGACTGCCAAAAGTTGGGTGCACAGTATAGCTTTTTCACTTGCACGTACAGTTGACAGAACCAATAATGACCAGATCAACGGTGTCAGAAATTCACTGTTGCAAATGCGCACACGCTATTAATTATCTGGCGACAATGATATTCATACGGGGTGGATTCAGGAGTTAACCCAGATCATTTCTGAAATTGTCATTAAAATCGTTCCATTAGTATAAAATCCCCCTTAATCTAACATTTCTAGTTTGATACGGACAGTAACACCTTTCGTACTACTCTAGTGTTCCTCCCTATTGACACAGAAGTAACGGTGATTCGAAGATGGCCCATTATTCTCTGCAATTCACCTCACTCACACCTGTTATTGCGTGATCTGCCTCTGAAGCACCTATTTCGTATCCATACTGTTCCCATTTTCAATGGTAACATGTTTCCCCAACAAAAGGATCACCCAGTAACACCATCCCCATTCCAAGAGTAACGACCCTCCGGATAGATCTTTATCCCTTTAGCTTTCCTCGTTTCCACGCTACTAGATCCAGTTTACATTACCTTTGGGTTCGGTAGCATTATAACAGAGGGAAATTAGTGTCAATGGAATTTATGCAATTTGTACCAACTTATTACTGCTACATTTTTTCATCCCCCCCCCCCCCCCCTGTTCATTTTTCGAGTTCTTTAAAATAATTAGTTTTGCCTTTCACGTACATACATTGATACCAACATTTATTTGACTGCGTATTATTTTTTATAGCATGTCTATAGGTAGTTTTGAAGTAATATCACATCCAACTGACATGGTAGCTGATACTGGAGCCTCTGACATCAATGTGCATCCTGATATTTTCTATCAATTAAAAGAATATATGCGAGCCGACACCAACCCGGAGGGAGAGTTATGTGTAAGTATCAAATAATATAATTGTATGGAATGGAATCCAATCACTCAAGTGGATCGTTCTTTGTCCATAGTACCTATCATTTTTCGCCGACAAGAAACTTCACATATTGTTTGCTCGTACTTTGCAGCAGTAGAATTGGGGAAGAAATAAATTTTTACACATTATACGCTATACGCTATTTTACACGTTATTCATAAATAACGTCCATTTTATTAACCAGTTTAAATGAAGGGTGACATATGTAAAGGCGTTTTTGAAATCTATAGTACTTTATGAGTTTGTTGCACAGCATTTTTTGAGCACAAAAAACTGATAACTTTTCAAAAAATGTGCTGCAATAATCACTAAAAATGGCAAAACTGATGCAATTTTTAAATTTAGGTATATTTCTTTGCGGAATATTACTCAAAATTAGAGTATCAACTAGGAACTAGAACATTGAGTTATGCAGAAATATGTGCTTGCTTAAAATTTTTTCACATGAGCTAAAAAATCGACAAAAATTGCAAAAAATGCTAAAATTCAAAATTCTGTTTGAATTAGAGAATATTATTTGGAGCGAATTTTGTACCACTATGTTGATAGTTAGCAATGTCGTTGCAGCTCAAATTTTAAGACAATTATTCGTTATGAATTCATTCAATAATTTACAAAACTTCGCCGATAGGATCATGCTACACGATTAGAACTTTCTCCATGTCGTTTCTACCAAGGAACTGGGGCTTTTAATTCTAACAATCAAATTTAAAAAATATTTCGATAACAACCAACCTTGATACTTCTCGAACTTGTGTAAACAATCGGCTCGATAGAGGCGTTGCCGATGTTCACTCACCGAGCTCTCAGGGCGTACTGAATGGACTGATTGGAGGAATTCACCAATCTCAATAATCCACTTAAAACCATTAGCGATATCGATCATGCAGTGACCATCTTAACGAGAAACATACACACCGCAGCCAACTTGGCCAGTACTCCCTCGTAGATCATCTGGAAAGGCATGTAAAGCACCAAATTATATGCAGTACATGTAAAGGAACTCCACCACATCAAAGTCCAATGTCGCAAGAGGTGGGAGACCTCGCTACCCTGACCACAAAACTGCATACAACCGAGCTATAAGAAATCTTGCAAGTGCACTGAAAGAAGAGAGGAATGCAGCAAAGTCATCAGAATTAACACAATGAGCGTGACAGATGGGAGCCTATGGAGGAAGACTCGGCAGCTAACCAAAGAACATGCTGGGACACCACCCATAAAATTTAATAATACCTATTATTGCACAGCAAATGAGAAACTTTTTTGTTTTCAACCCTCCTATTTCAACAATTCCAACCAAACCTGACCCAAAACCTGCAGTTTGAAGATGAAGTCCTTCAAAAGATAGATGAACCCCTCCAGCTGTCACCATTCAACCTCCACTTCACACCCGGACAGGTCGCAAGCGCCATTAAATGCTCACCCATAAAAAAGGCACCTGGCCACGACCATATTGTACAACCACTCCTCAAAGTAATGACGAAGAAAGCCATTAGTCTTCCTAACACCTAGTCTACAATGCCATGTTGCGACTAGGATACTTTCCTACCAGCTGGAAGCTTGCCGTAATAACTATGATCCCAAAACCTGGGAAAAATAAACACGACCCCACCAGCTGCAGACCCATTAGCCTACTACCTCTATTTGCTAAGATTTTTGAACGCCTTATACTTCCCAACATCCTGTCTGTGATCAATACAATACTCCCTAAATCCCTATTTGGATTCAGAGCCTCAAACTCTTGCACTCATCAGCCCCATAGAGTAGTCGATGTTATCTCGGATACCTTCGAGCAGAAGGAAATCTGTGACACACTTTTTCTCGATTCATAGAAAGCCATTGATCGAGTGTGGACACAAGGGCTACTGGTCAAACTTAAAGGGATTCTTACGGACTCATTCTATCGACTACTACAGTCATACCTTCATAATTGAACCTTTAGAGTTAGAATAAACCAAACACTGTCTACCATCGCTCCCATTGGAGTAGGTGTTCCACAGGGGAGTGTAATGGGGCCAGTTCTGTACCTCTTATACACACATGATTTCCCGCAAGTAGATGTGGTAACAACTGCCATATTTGCGGACGATGTGGTCTTGCTCTCAAGAGGTGCCTACCAACCGTCTTTAGAAAATCTGCTGTGTCTTGCTAATGAGGTCACAACCTGGTGTCAAACATGGAAAATAAAGATGAATCCCTCAAATCCAGTGTCGTGCAGTTTACCCTTAAACAAAACGCCCCAACCCTTACTAATACATTAAATGCTACACCTATCCCTTTCCAACACACCTTGGAAAGGTACCTTGGGCTACATCTCGACAGCAGGTTGACCTGGTACGAACATATAACCAATGTCTTAACCCCTTTGTGACGGGCGTCGTTAAGCCATTGCAACGCGCCTGGCCTGACTGCCTCGGAGCCCTCCCCCCCCCCCCCCCCCCCCTGCCCCCGTGCCTGAATAATTGCCCTCCACGCGCAGTGAACCACCTTTGCTTTTCGGAACTGAATCAAGAATATTAGAATTTGAAATTTCCTGAGTATCATGATCACCATCATCGAGAAAATCGTCAAAATCGTCATTGAGTTGATCCAAAAAGTTTGTTGAACGAGCTTCAATTTCAACGTCAATCACATCACTACCTAACTCACTGTCACTCCCGGTTATTATTTCGTTAGGAATTCCTTCATCCGTCCATCTGTGAGGAATAAAAACGTAAAAGAAAGTATTAGTATGGAAACAGATATGAGTAAAATTATGACAAAGACCGAAAGCGGGCAAAAAACAACAGTGTCCAAGTCAACGTTTTTCCTGTTATTTTGATGTGAATAAAAACTTTCGACAACGTCTTTGATCTCAGCACATTCTATTAGATACTAGACGTAAATGTTAGTTACAATGCCTCTCAATGGATGGCATGAGAGTCGATAGAATGGAGGGAAATTCGAAAACGCGAAAGCAGGCGTTACGGAGCACTTGATGGCCGACGTATTAATACGTCGTTAGGCGTTACGGAGGACATCTGTGCCGGCGGCATTAATACGGCGGCCGTCGCAAAAGGGTTAACCTGTGCAAGGCAACCCCTGAGGCAGCTGTATTTCCTACTTAATAAATAATCAGATCTTCCACTCCACCTGATGCGACAAATTTACCTCACTATTATTCATCCAATCTGGTTCTATGGAAGTCAAATCTGGGGTGGGGCATGCAACAGCACAATAAAACGGGTGCAAACTTTCCAAAACTGAGCTCTCAGAACCATAACAGGACCACCCTGGTACATGAGGAACACTGCTGTACCGAAACTTTTCTTTGTTATGTAATTTATATAATCTTTTCCGATATTTATCTTGTTTCGTCTTGAGGTAGCCTGACGTCTTATTTACCTTGTTTTAGGTGTGAACTAAATTTTGGTGGCCCTGAAAAGGGCCGATGATAGGTGGTGAGTTCACCACATGGTGAATCTATCTGAAATTTCTGCATACCGGTATGTAACAGGTACTTATGGAGTGAGATGACAACATTTTCCATCTCCAATGAGTCATGTCCCCTCAAATTGGTCAATGTCGTAGGCTTATAGCACAATGCTTCTGTGAACAAAAATCAATCAATCTTAGCAACCCTGTTATTATATTTGAAATTATTTTTCTATGTTTTCATAGCGCAGTTTGATGATGTTTTATCATGAAAATTGACCGGGGAAATGGTGCAGTATGTCGATATATTTAGTAACTACCTACCCGTTTTTCCCTAAACAATTCACTTCTTGATTAACGTTTAGGGAGGTAATCGTGTCCCTACTGTGGCATTTAATTCCAAAATGGACATATCCAATGGTATTACCCCCTTTGGAACTAACTAAAATTGTCTTTAGATGAGAACTCCTTCCAGTGGCGTAATTTGAGGAGGGGCAGGGTGGGCAGTTCTTGAAACGGATGCTTCGTGAACAATAATTAATAATTTCACATTACTAACGTCAGTACCAATTACGGTAAGTTCGAGAACGCAACCCGCAAAGCACGCATGTTATGTGGGTCCAGTTACCTAGCAACTTCAAGGCTAACTAGGAACGCTCCTCCAAGGCTGGTTCCAGGGAGGGCCAAACGCCGTGGATAATATAATTGCCCATAATGCCCATCCAACAGAAGCGAAATAACTACAGTAAAAATAATGGTATGCTGGATACTATAAAGTGAAACAGTGGTGAAATTATGTCGTTCCCCCTCTCCTGAGGGGGGCTGGCCCATCCTCATTTCCCTCTGGAAGCCAAAAGTCATTTTGCCCTCTCACTGCCCCTAACTTTCCCCACCTTTACTGCCCTCCGATTCACGTTCGATTGATCGATTCAATGCAGTAGCATCGATTGCGTCCTTCTTACCATCAATAAGTTTTCTTACTCATGAAAGTCTTCAATTGTCCCTGATTTTTGGTATGAGTCCCAGTAGGAATAACGGTAAAATAAAATTAATAGAATCTTACAAGGACTAAAAAATGTCTGTGCTGTGGTGATTGAAATATCCATAGTCGAATGGAAACGATTGAAAGAATCGATATGTGAACCAACCGATAAATCATTTTACTTCAGTTTGTTTACGTTTGTGAGTCTCTCATAAACGTTTGATGCCCTATATCCTGTATCTTATTCCGTGGTAATTGTCATACAATGTTTAACATGAAAGGAACCGTAATTAGTGTAAAAGTGAGTGCTAAAGTTACAAGTTATGAACCCCTTGGAGGGATACATTAAGATCTACAAAGACGATTGGATTGGAAACGGTAAGTCAATGACAAGCCTTGTGCTCCCCAGTTCATGAGCATTTTCTCATAATAAAGACAGATTTAGTTTGGTAAGAATGTTCTTTTTGTGTCCATCAAAAGAAGGGTTAATTACCTTAATTTAAGGTACGTAAGGTTATGCTGTAAAAATAATACAATGTGTCTCCCTACATAATGATTACTTTTATGTTCATTTTCTCTCGGTAGGTAGGTAGGTACCTAAGACTCAAATTCAAATTAGGTAATTCTAAAGTGATTGTTTTCGATTAATTTTTTTCAACAATGAACCTTTGCAATAAACTATTTCTGGCATCGGCATCGAGGGAGGCATTTCTCCTCTGCGAAATCAGATGGGTAAAAATACCGATTGTCACTTCAAGGTTCGTTCGGGACAAAGTACAAAATAAATACCTATTGTGCGTCGTACTAAGCATAACGCTTTTTCCCATCTACTTCTTACATTCTCCTCTTCGTTATAATTTATTATATATCAGATTTCCATTGATTTTATATGACCCGGACTTTTTAACAAGGACTTTAAATTTGGATTTTCGGTTTTATGCAGATATAAGGTATAATTTCGGTGATTTTACATTTAATTTGCTAATTGCTAAACTTCTGGTGCAAGTGGCGCACGCGAAAGTATTTTTCCTGAGGTCTACTTACGCTGAATTCAGGGGAAATGAGGGGGGGGGGGGGGTAACATTTCTGTGGGACACCCTGTATACATGCTACAATGCCCTCTTTGTGACTAGTAGTACCCACCATACACATTTTATACTATAGTTACATATACCTATAATCTTTGGCTGCTGTTGTTGCCCCTCCGTGATAAATTGCTTTGCTACGCCACTGACTCCTTCAATAAGTATATGACATCTAATCCACCTTGTAGGTACTTCTCTTGCGGTAAACAAGTACATAGGTAACTTAACTACCTGTTGTTCAACACAGGGATGAAACAGGTTTCCATGTCACTGCAGTTCGATTTCATTCTTTGTCAACCTTTGGCCCTAATAGACAGCCTTTCATTCAATGTGTCCTTAGGTAAGAAATGATTTGAATCTACAGCTTAAATTCAACATAAGGGGAATGACTTATGCTCTAGACTGGGAGGATTTCACCTCACTAGATCACGTAAGTATTAATTTATTGAGAATTTATTTACTAGATTAATTCTAAGTAGTACCTTGGGCTTCATCTGAACCTTGTTATTAATAGGTACAAGGGTTTTCATCATTTATATTTATTATATTGTTGTAATTTTGGTTCATCAACTGCCGATGGTTATTTCTTTTGCAGTTCAATGATTTGTGTCCCATCTTGATCAACATTCTACCTTTTGATTGGCATGAGGGACTGCCGAAAGTCATGCTTGGTGTTCCATTCTTGAGAAAGTTCTATTCCATCCATGATTTCGGATCACCCAGCCAAATTGCGTTTGTACCTTACCAATGATCGACGCATGTAACCTGCATGGAAGATTTATTTCACAATGTGAACTTATGAATATATAAATGCGATTTTAGCGAATTAAATACTTTATGGAATAAGCTTCCAGTTTTACATCTTCAACATCCTTTCTTGGGCGATGTTTCCGTCATGAAAACATAACGTGTTAGGTACACAGGGTAGATTCGGATGGTTGTAGAACTTTTTTTAAAACTATGCTGGAAATGAAGTAAAACTGCGCCTGTCTACACTATTTTTTCTAGGGATTTTATTTTTTTTAACTTTTTTTCTATTAAAAATTCATATTCTTCTATTTTAAATAAATTGAAACTTTAAAATTTAAAACTGTTGGCCTTATTTTCGAAATCAGAGTTGGATTCCCTCAGAGAATGTGTCCTCTGTTTCTGGACAAATACTATCTAAAGACCAAATCAAAATACATGAAGGGTCTTGGGGGAAAAAAACTCTGGAGGTTGTCTAATCTCACAAAAACTTCCTTAAGTAATTAGCTATCAATGATAATCAACAACCATCTATTCAATAATAAATTCGGAAACACGTAAGGTGGGTGAGGGGTAGTTTAGAAATTTTGAGGTTGAGAAACTTTCACAGTACATAATATTGTTTTAGTATATTCATTAGCCATCTCCTACTCCTTGAAGTTCTTCTGAGCTCCTCCACTTTTTCTGTGCCCCATTAGTGCACATACTTGATGCATGAAGAATGGCAAAGCCTATTCTGACACATAGCCATGCCCGTATGATACCTTGTGGACGTGAGCACTTATCCCCCAAACGCTTGGCTAGCACTTTCAGAAATGCAGTCATATTTGGAGCGGCATAGCCATCTATCGAACACACTAAGGGTGTAAAGGAAGCGTGACGCTACTCATATTCCTCTCCATACTTCCTCTTCTGCTGAAGTGAAGACGGCTGCCACAGTGCATGAGAGGTAGGAGGGAGCATCAGTGTCCATGACACAGATATTGAACAATGCCTCCCTCTGTAGTTCCCACACACCGCGACATACCAAGTCTCCGTGCAAACCAGGGCTGTTTTCCGAACCATCCCTTACAGGTTCTTTGGTGCAGTTCTCCCATGAATGCATTCACCATTAGCTCACCCATCACATCACGTACTTCATTGTGCCGTCTGGAGATGAGTCTGCCTGTTCTGCAACTCATGGTGTGTTCCAAAAAGAATCTATCTCCACACCAATCGCACGTCAGTGGCATATCAGCTGGTTCCCTCCTGTACCTTACTGTCAACGCATCACGAAAGTGTGTGGGAGACAAATCAAAGTACTGTCACTTAATGGGAAGCACTGAGAGCCACCCTGAGGACTTAAACTGAGACACATTCCATATAGAACGTTCTACAGTCCATTTTCTTTCCACAGAGAAACTGCTTAGAAGGCTTTCAAGCTGAGCAGCAGCATCTTCTTTCTCATTTCTTCTTAGGACCAAATTTCTCTTGGATGTACTCAGTGTAGCTAGGAGGTTCCCAAGCAGCAGATTAGTGCTGCTATGAATGAGTGTTACCCATGGGTCTGAATTTATCAAATTTTTTCAAAAATCTTCTTTTTTTTCGTTCATAACTGATGGGAAACGTGAAATGATTCAGGCAAAATCCCGAATATTTACTTAGTTTCTAAAAGTACCTACTGCACACTGGTGACGTCACATTTTGAGCTTCTTCGTCCATATATATCAGCTCAAAAGTTGACAAACTTAGATGGATATTATAGTATCCATAACTACTTCCCCGTTGCACTCTCCCGAGCAATCTTCTAACTAACCAATTTCCTGCCTGGTGGCTCACTTTCATCCCCCTGTGATAACTCTTTTCCAACTTTTCGTATTGCGCCCGAGTTGAGCTTATTATTATTGTATCTGCAATTGAATAGAAAATATAATAGAACTCGGTTGCTAGCAGTTGTAATGTTGTAAACAGAATGGTTGCTTATAGAGCAGGAATGTTTCTTTGTAGGGTCAACTCTTCTGCTCTTGCCACACAGTAATGGTGGCGCACCTTGCGGCAAAGTGTTGCTCACCAATGTCATCAAGGTCACTTGTTAGGTTGTCTCAACGGACTCATGGACGGACGTCATCAAAACTTCGAAATTAGGTATATTAAAAATCAATGACACGTGTCTTGCGAAAAGACTTAATAGGTATCATCTCAACTCAATTTCATCTTTCGAATAAAAAAATTTTGAAAAAATATGTGGGTAACACTCATTGGTGGCAGAGAATGTTATCCAAAAAAGACTGTTCAAGCGAGAACTTGGACGAGGAATGAGGAAAGTTATCTGGGACAATAGTAAAGGTGAGTCCACGAAGCCGGTCAGAAGCTAATGGAAAAGGATATGTCAGACAAACATCTTCCGTACGGAGGCTGATTGTTCGGTAGTGCTCATTCCAGGTAGAGTAGTTCACTGAATCTTGAGTAATATGCAGCTTAAATGCCACGTATCGGAGGAATTTGTGGTGGATTCTATAAAATTGGTTAATGCAGCACCTGTACTGTGGAGACCAGATCACTGAGGCATATTCCAAAACTGGAAGAACTAAGGCTTTGTAAAGGGTGACAATTTTGCCTGTGTATGGTCGAACTCTCCTGAATTCCGCTTTATGTAGCCCAGCATTCTCATTACCCTGATCGATATAGCTGAAATATGATCTGAGAAGGTATGCTGGCAATCTAGACGCACTCCAAGATCCCGAACAGTGGAAACTCTTGCTAATAAGTTGTCGCCAATCAAGTAGGAATGATAGAATGAAGATGAAGATTGGTGGGACTGAGCATTTTGTTGGGTTGAGAGCTAGACCATTTGAAGAACACCAAGCCAGAAGGGAGTCAAGGCTTGTCTGCAACACCTGACAATTAGAGGACGATCATACTGTACGAGTACTGCAAGAAAAATGGCTGAAAACGGCTAAAAGTCGTTAAATTTATATTTGTTAGCAGAAATTTAGTCAAAGTAAGTTCATCAACGATGAAATATAATAATCAAAAAAATTACATAAATTTCATTGATATTTGCTGTAAAATCGACAAAAACTGCCAGAAAAAATTGAAAATTCAAAGTTTTTTTTGAACCGCAGAATATTATTGGGACCGAGTTTTTGGCCATACAATTGGTAGTTAAGTAAAAGACTTGAGTTTGCGTTATTTTTCGTTCAATAGGTAGGTAGACAAGTAGAGGTTAGGCAGGTACAGGTACTCACTATGAGATCTTTATTGTACAATATCCATTTTATTGGATGCTTATTGCTACTTCTCTTGAGATATAATGGTGGAAATGTTTCCTTTCTGATGCGTCTTACTCAAGATCGTAACTATACACAACATGATTTTAATTTACTGTTCACAGGTACGAAGGGTTTAGGGTCCAAACGAACCTAGGTACCGACTTTCCAAAATTACAGGTATTTGGTAGCAAGAAACCACATTAAGTGCCTAGAAAGTTCTTGAGAAAACAAAAAACATAAGAGTTTTTGATTTTTCAATGTTGGAACATCACAGGGAATGAAATTTCGTTACTTCTACATGTCCCTAAGTAAGCACAAATGAATTTTATCAAACAGCCAGTGAACGAAAATGTAGGTACCGTTTAGTTTACATACTGGGGACTCGAAAACATTGCTATTCATGACACCACAATAAATTTACCATGAAAAACCAATAACGTCAACATGAGTGCATCGAAACACATGCTTACCAATGGAAAGTCGACGTTTCTTGTTACAATACTCGTTACTGTTTACAATACTGGTTTCATTTCTGGATACTATAAATAGCTACTAGGTATTACATAGAAGACAATACCTACTGCTGAATTGAGTTGGACTTGATTAATAAAATTATTGAAATCAAATCGCAAAAAGGGGTTACAAATTATTAATAAAATAAGTTGTTCTTTTATAAGTAGAACATAGACCGTTTCGTTGATTTCGGTTCAAATTTACTCTTACCTATTTGGGAATTATGAACTATCATGGAATAGGTATAGCAAGTGATCGTATATAATCTAAAATTAATTAGGTAACATAAACTTCTACGGAGCTCTTGCCCAGGGCCTTGCGCTTCTAATAGATCCAGGGCGTTTTTGAAGAAGCCATTTGCGACGGCAGTGATTCATTTCTTCTTCAGTTTTTTGTTGACTGAAAAAAAGGATACATCATCTATTAGAAATTAAATAAATGTTACAAAATTTAAGAACTATTAGGGTGAAAGGGTCAAAATTATGTAACAGTTCCATGCAGCATGATCTTATGAGCGAATTTTCGTAGATTATCGTATTATTACATTATATTAGGTACTTTATTTTTGAAATTTGAGCACTTTGAGTAAAAAGAAATCGTTTACCACCAATGAAACATCGTTCTTACTCATAGTCCAATATTCAAAACAGATTTCGGATGTTTACAATTTTTCAGTTTTTTAATTGATTTTTTAGCAAATATTAATGAAATCTAAGTACATTTTTTATCATAATTTTGTCACTAATTTTTTAATATTCTAGTTCATAAAATTCTGCTAAAAATATGAATTTACCAATTTTTAGACGTTTTTAGTCATATTTATTTTTATTTTTAGTGATTTTTCGAGCCCATCTTTTGAAATTTGATCACTAAGTATAAAGTGTTCAAAAAGTGCTGACCAACAAACTCATCCTTTCGTTTGGAAAGCTTGTTTTTTTTTTTTTTGGCGCAAGAACGGAATTTTTTCATCAATCCTAAGGAGTGTTATCGTATATAATGACACACACATTTATATAAAATAATATGAAAACCCGTTTTAAACTCTAGGATTCGTTTCAGAATGTCTTAAAACGGATTTCAATGGAGAAATTATTCAAAAATTTTTATTTAAAAATTTTGGGGGGCTCTGGAATAGCTTTCATTTTTCACGAAAATTCGTTGAAAGATAGGTACTTCAACACCATAATTTGATACATGGAACAACTTTCTCGTACGGATCGGAATAAAAAAGTAATAGTCTATAATGTTAATATACCTACGTCATTTCTATATAAACTGAGACCACTTTAATGTATAGAGTTAAGTGACCTTATTAGAGAATCGTGAGTCTGTCAGGCCAAAACTGGGGCAATTAGTCTCATTAGCCATTTTAGTCTCCCCAAGCCAGTCTCATTAGCCAATTAGACTCATTAGCCATTTTAAGGCCGAAAAACATCATCAGGTAAGTAGATGAATGAAAATTGTGTCAAAACACCTAATAGACTGGACCTAATGAAGAAATCAGTAAGTAAGTATAGCCCATAGTCTCGTGACGTCACGCCTGGAGTAGGTTTTAGTTTCTCCAAGGTCCGGCATGACGTGGTAGATGTTACTAGATCGCAGTATGTCAACCTAATACGTCGTTATAATGAAAATTTTCAACAGTTTTGTTTTGCGAAAGTAATATTGTAGTAATATAAAGTTTCAATTCAACTAAATGGTCGCAATAATCATGTCTGTCAGCGCGATTATTTTGGTTGTAGACAACGATACCGATCTAGTAGGTAGTGAACGAGTTTTTATTCGGACTAGGGTCTAACTATTATAGCAAATCAGTGTCCGAAAACTAAAGACTAAATTCGTATCGACTGAGAATAAATAATCTGAAAAATAATAGAGAAAAAATAATTGAAAATTCCTCAGATGTAGGTACTGCGGTGTAGGTACTACACAGCCATTGCCCTGTCAGTTTCATCACCGTTTTAGACATGTTCTTATTACTATAACTGAGGCAGATTTACTTGTTTTATTGAATGAATGAAAGGATAGATTTGGTAGTTAGTCAAAGTAAACAAGGCAGGTTGGTGCTCCACCAAGAAACGAAACTACGTAGGTACGTACAGTCAACCAAATTAAATAAGTAAACTTATTAGTGGGATTTTATTAGTCTAGAAAATATGACTCAAGATTCACGATTTTATACATAGTTAGACTCACTTAGCTACACGCTCAAATCTACATTAATAATCCATTTTTTAAAATAACCTCACGTTATAATTAAGGGTTAATGGAATTTATCCATGGCAAAAAGTATCTCCCACGTTTCACAAGAATGAAATATTTCTGAAGCAAAGTAACCAGTACAACAAGTAGGTACCGGTGGTCGGTACCAGTTAACGTTGGTAAATTATTGTCTTTGTTTTCAAAGTCGATTGTTTTTCGTTTCTGTCACAATCAGGGGCGCCGCTCAGTTTTCACCGATTTGGGGAAATTCAGGAAGTCTAATCCCAATCAAATCCTGATTTTCCCAACAGTAGGTACTAGATATATATAAAAGACTTGAGTATTTTAAATTTGTGCTTGAAACTGTCATTTTTCGTTCAAATTTTCTCAAATTCCTCAGCTTTTTCCATTCATTTTGGTTAATTATTTCCAATAATAAGCCTATGTAATCGTGTAGCAAAAAATTGTTGTTACCCCCTCAAACTTTGTCACTTTACGTTTCAAGGTGCGTAGAATCCAAATTTGAAATGTCCGTCCGCTGTTTGTCGTCCGGGCCATAAAAGGCCTAAGAATTGACTTAAAAAACCCGTTCTTTCGACTCCATTTGGGGTCTAGTTGTCCTAACGTTTAACCATCCCGACCGCTTTACTCGCATAGATGCTATGAGCCAAAAACGGGCGAAAAATTGTCTTTTTCGAGGCTTTGAGTGTTAGACGTGTTAGACGCACGCCTGGGACGCTTGGCAGGGGGTCACGGTGGGTGGTGAGGGGGTGAGCGGGGGTTGGAGTGAGAGGAGGCGCCGCAGCACCTTGTGGTGGCTGGAGTGACCAGGGGCGTAGCAGAGGGGTGTAGGAGAATGGATATTTATAACTTTTACCTGTTATACCCATATAATACACCGCGGCACCATGAGGTGGGTACAGCGTATAAGGAATTTAGGTGCCCCCCCCAGAGGTGCAATGGGGGCCTAAATCCTCATAAAAAGGTAGAGGAGGTAACAGAGGCATCCCGTCAGAGAGATACCACCCCTACTAATGAGCTTTTAATAAGCCATGTTCGGGGAAGGTTGATATTCCTGTCACCAGAAAATCATCCGACGCCAAACCAGCTGTCTAGAATGAGCGAGAACAGCGCGTCTTTCCCATTGATTCCTCAACGGGATGCCGACAACGCTATCTCTGGAGCTCTGACGGGAGCTTGATGGACCTCTCAGGAGGTAACTCTGTTACACTCCTCCCCTTAAAGACATACTTGATTGAAAATCAAGTATGGTAGTTGGGTGGAATAGGGAATAGCTGAGAACTGATGCTAATTCAATCATAAATAGCTGCATTGGCGTTTTGGATGGGGGAATAGAAATTAAAACTGGATTGTCAATGAAGCTTCATAAGAAGTATCTTCATTGAACAATCGGGACAAAACGGATGCTCAACTATGGAGACTTATACCTTAGGAAATCAAAATATTTATAGAAATTAATTTGCCCAACATTGGGGACTTAGAAATTAAATTGCCCAACGATGGGGACTTGAATGGCGCACTAACCTGGTAATTGACATATAGCAATACTCAGGTGGCGAAATAATTGAAAGAAAATAGTATAAAATGAATTTGCCCAACTTAGGGGACTTAAATAGTGCACTCAGGTGGCATAAAATTGAAAGAAAATATCATTGAAAGAAAATATCATTGAAAGAAAATATCATTGAAAGAAAATATGGTATATAAAATATAAAAAGGGAATAAGAGAGAAATTATAATTCAAAGACCAATGAAATTATTTATATACCAAAGGGTGATAATGGGAATTCCTTCTGGAACCCCGGGCCATATTTCTTCTGAAACATTAACGCCCCAAAAATAGTGGATTGGACTACTAGGCGTCAGCCGTGCATAATCCAAACCACGCTCTGCTACCATATAAGGAATTTAGGTGCCCCCCCCAGAGGTACAATGGGGGCCTAAATCCTCATAAAAAGGTAGAGGAGGTAACAGAGGCATCCCGTCAGAGAGATACCACCCCTACTAATGAGCTTTTAATAAGCCATGTTCGGGGAAGGTTGATATTCCTGTCACCAGAAAATCATCCGACGCCAAACCAGCTGTCTAGAATGAGCGAGAACAGCGCGTCTTTCCCATTGATTCCTCAACGGGATGCCGACAACGCTATCTCTGGAGCTCTGACGGGAGCTTGATGGACCTCTCAGGAGGTAACTCTGTTACAAGCGTTCCTTCGAGGCATGAATATATGTTTTTTCTAGGTCATATTTGTGTGTTAATACCAATGCTTTTCCTACGCATATTTAATAACATATCCTCTCGACTTTTCGTACGTACTTAGATAATGATATTATTAAGGCAATAACTATTTGAATAGATAGGAGCTCAAATCGAGAAATATAAACATGCGTACATCATTATAGAAGTATAGGTTGTGGCAACTCGAAATAGGACACGCCGAGGAGTCTTTGATAGAAAATTTTTGGTCTTCTCACAAAAAACATTTTTCACGCTCATCCGAATCCACTCAAGTAATTTATTTAGTAATGAGCAAATCGTTTTGCACTTTTAATAATATCCAGTAGATTCATCCAGGTCATTTACACATTCTTTAAGTTTCGAATAGTGACAATAATTATAGTCTTAATACTTAAACTAATATTGCGGTCTTATAACAAAAGATGTGTTATCAAATTTTCATATAGCAACTCACATGAAAGTGGTCATTTTACTGAAATGTTGAAAAGTTTATTAAATAGGTTGGTAGGAGGTACCTATAGGTAATAGATAGGTTGTAGGTAGGGATGGGCAGTTCCACAGGTTTCATGGATCGGCACTAGCCGATCTGATCCAGGGTGGGATCGGGTAGTTTTTCCGTTACGGTCTCCGTATCAATCCCGACATCCTAACGACACGTCCCCGACCCGTTCACGGTCCCGATCTCCCTGCCACTGTTCTCCCCTCTCCTCGACAGAGCGTTGTATTTTCACGACCCGTTCTGAAGCGCCCGTTCAGTCGCCCATTCAGTTTCAATGTTTGTCAAGTTATGTTTGTCATTTTCTTCTTCACGTCTTTTAATGTTGCTTCTGGCTTTAATTTCTTATAAACGTCAAGTAAGCAGGCAAACGCTTGGTTTCTCGCATCATTATTGAAATATAAAGCTTGGGAAGTGTTCCACAACAGTTTGTATGATTTGTACACTTCTACCATTTCCGTCAAAACGTATTTTCCCGTTTGTTCTGAAGATTCCATCACATAAAATTGAAAACACGAATAGGCAAGGTGCAAACACGACTGTTGGACAGAGCGATTCGCCTGGTGGAGCATTTCACGTCGCGTTCACCGGGAGAAGCAGTGGGGGCCTGGTCTGTCCCCACCCTCCCTCCTGAAATCGGTTTGAAATCTCTCCCGACCTTCCTGCCTGGTCGCCTCCCCAAAACGTGACCAGCAGCATGGGTTTTCATCATCGGATTTCAGGGCCCCGAAATCAGGTCGGGAAATCCCCCCTTAACCTAAGTCAGGTTTTTCTCTTAGAGGTATTGAGCGACGGGACCCTTCGATCCCCTCCATGGAAGAAAGAAAAAATCTTCCTTCCAGTGTTGGAATCTTGAATGGTTGTTGAGAAGGCATACAGAAACAGAATATTTGCTGCCTAATATTTCCTACTAATACGTATTAAGAATTTCTCTGGAGTTTTGGACTCACAGTTTGAGTTGGAGAATAAATATGCCTGGAAAGAAAGAAAAAACGTCTGCCAAGTTGGGTGTGGCACATAGCTTCTTCGTTTACCTATCATCTACTTCCAACTATCATCCTAATTTAAGCGAAATCGAACGACTACAGAGTGGAAAAATGGGATTTACGTTCGGGCATGCAAAGTATTGATTTAGCAATAATGAAACTGATAGGGGACCATCTACAACCTAACCCGCGCATTCTCAGACAATTTCATCGAAATCGGATGAAAACAGTGAAAATTAAGGTCGTTACAAGGATTTCACATAGGCGCATGCGCAGTAGCTATTAATGATACAATCATGTTGAAATTGATATGGGATGATCAAATCGTCATCCCCCAACTATCAACCCTCTTTGAGCGAGATCGGACGACAAGGGTGAGAAAAAATTGAGCATAGTGCAAATTACATTTGCGCATGCGCAGAGTGGGGTGTTGATTTCGCAACAATGAAACTGATAGGGGACCGTCTACCCCTAGCCCGCACATTCCCTGAAAATGTCATCAAAATTGGATTTAAACTGTAGAAATTAAGCTTGTTACAAGGATTTGTGGACACACGATAGACTGACAGACAAAAGCTTTGTTCCAGCAAGGACAAAAGGGCGCCTAAAGGAGCTCTGAGCTCGAAATTGAATTCCAACAAGGTTATTATGGGGTTGAGAGCTCTATGTTCCAACAGACCTTAGAGCGCCCCCAGAACTGCTTCGGGGGTCCCCAAGCAGCCCCACCCACACTTTTGACGGGGTTTCATCAAGAGCTCCGCGCCCTACGCATGCGCATTTTGAAATAACCTGCTACCCTTGGATAATCCGCGTAACCTTCTTTAAACTGTTTTCACCTTCTCTGCTACGTTTGTTATCACATTTCTCTCCGAGTGTTCCAACAAACACAAAAGTGGGCGACCATGGATCTAACCCCACGGCAACTCTAGAGAAGCTCCGGGGGTCGCTCTCAAAGCGTTGTTGGAACAAAGCTAGACAGACATGGAACGAAAATTGTTCAGAATGGTCTAAAACGTAAAATGCGAGTGGAAATTTTGATTTTGGAGACCAAAAATTGTTTTTCTCCCGAAAGTGAAAACAATGATTCTGCTACCTTTAAGTAGACTCCAACTTCCTACCGAGAATACCTATAGTAGGTTCAATGCAACCTAGTAGGAATGAGTAGGTACCTATGACAAACCCCAACCTCATGTTCCAAGAACAAAACGGGACGGTTTCGATTGAAGAAAAAATCCAGATCTCTTTTCGACCAGCAAAAAGAAGAGATCCATATGGGTAATTCTCACCCTACGTGGTAAGGTCATCCCTACTATGGGGTTCCGATTTCGCTTAGATCCGTTCGTTCATCACTTTTTCAGTGATCACCTCGACGAGATAGTCAGATCCAATACAAAAGAACGAGTTCACAGCAATTTCGTTTCGATCCGTGTGGATCGGTAAAAATGGGAGCGGGTACTCCGCTCCGATCCTTGTATCATTGCACCCGGAACCGTTCACCCCTAACTGTAGGTAGCAAGTTCATTAATAAGAGATAGGTACTACACATTTTCTTCTTTTTATTATTTTTTTATTATTATCATTTATTTATTTTATTTTATTTATTTATTTAGTTTAGTTGAGAAAACTTTTCGTTCAGTTGGGAATTTCATGACACTCCCCCCTCACTATTTTTGTCTAGCGACGCGCCTCGTCACAATACCAACCTGCTCAACTTCACAACAGAGAGCGCATAAGCACCTACTAATGAGTACTTGATGATAAAGTGACTAAACAAGAACGCTTACTTTGAAATAATTTCAAATTCGACAGATATATTCACACTAAAAAGTTCTCAGTATCTCTCAGAAAACATGCTAACACGTCTACAACATCCCTCATATTATGTGGCTCAGACTAGATTGCAATAATTCATGTGGGGGTCGTAGTCGTACAAAAATGCAAAAGCAACACAAGAATATTAGGCCATCAACAACATGCTGTAAGATAGTGGTCTGAGGTGTCTTTGGTAAATAAGTTGAATCGAAATTCAATAGCTCGAGCGGAATTTCACCCATTGTAAAAAGAAAAACGAGTTAGTAGAAACTTTTAACCAAAAATCCAAATCCACAACAAATTCTTCTTTTTAAAACGGTTTAGTAGAATTCATTTTTCATTTCGGAAAATTGAACCACCTTGCATTGGAGTTTTACTCAAAGGAACTGCTGTTTCTTGAATCGTCTCGTTCAAGTGATCCGCGAGGCAAACCTCGTCCTGAGAAAGAGAATAACATAATCCATCAACACACTGCAAGAATTCACACGTGAGTCTAAAGGTACCACATGTGATGTTTAAATTCGATAAGTTCAAGTTCTTATGATGTTTTGTAGAATAATTACCAAATTATTGCGGAAGGTTTACTAGGTAGGTAGTTGGTACTTAGGGCCAGGGCTACAACGTGTACCCTACAAGTCAAGGTTTAAACTGGTTAATACTGGTTTAAACAGTTAAGCGTCGTTTACTTTTGAAACTCGGTTTAAAGATCGCGTTCAGCCTGTGTGCAAGCCCTTATCACTTTTTGTTTGGGAAACTGGCGTTTAAACGTCAAACATTTCAGTGTGTTGTTCCTAATCAAGCAATACTGATCCACAAATCCACTTCTGTATTTTTGTGCCACACACATTTCGGACATTTCAACTTGGTAGGTACAGACAAATTAGTACTGGAAAATCGTTGTTATCGGAAATACACGCATGTTGCAGCCAATGTTAGTCAATTTGAGCCAATTTCGATCACATTAACAGAAATTGATTCTATTTAGTGTTTTTATTCATTTTTTTCTTTTATTTTAACTGGCATTACAAGTTTGCATACAGCCATAAGTGGTATTGAAAATAGTTATTTAAATTTTAATACGACAAACATCAATAAATTTAAGCAGCTCTTTATAATTATACATCTTCTTTGCCGATAAAATTTAACGGTAATTTAAAGTAATGTCTGTCTTTCTCATAATGTCTCTGAAAAACACTGTTCCCGGACCATCGTACTCCGGACACTCCATGATTACGAGCTCAAGTGATCCGTTTGGTGCTCCACAAGTTTGGCATTGAGCAGTTTCACTTTGATTGATGCGATGTAAATAACTGTCACATACCCAACAATTGACTCTCAACAACAGTCAGTTGACATTTCAACTTGATAGGTACAGAAAAATTAGTAATCGGAAATACACGCGCGTGCAGCCAATGTTGGTCAATTTGAGACAATTTCGATTACATTAACAGAAATTTATTCTATTTAGTGTTTTTACGTTCAATAATTTCGTCTATAGATTCTGTTTGCCCACACCAATTTTAGTTATTAGGATTCCAGTTGAATTGGTAATATGCAGAATACGTTTGCAACACGATGGCCAAATTTTTAAGCCACCAGGTAGGTAGGTAAGTACTATAACTGATTATAGTTAACTGATTTGACGTATTATGTTGTTTAATCCGGCAAAGGGGTGATTGCAAATCATGAGTATGGGTTTCAAGAAAATCACCATTTCAACATAATATGTAATATCAATATAATAGCCAACAAAATTATGTTTAAGACATATACATGTCTTTTATGAGGGGGTCAACCAAATTAAGAAGAAACGCTTGCATACGAGTCTGCAACACATTGGGACATTTTATGTCTTTAGTTGAAGACAAGTATGTGTTGCAGACTCGTATGCAAGCTCTAAGAGCCACTCAGCTGATCCGGACCCTGGGCATCGTCACGTAAATGTGCTAAAGAGACTACATACGAAATTACAGCTTCCTAGAGTGTAAAGCATAGAAATTACCTATTAAAATGATTTAACAACCGCTTCACAAATCATACCGTTCTCGCAATATTTGGATGACCTGCTATGAATCAATTCATCGAAACACCAGCTCAATTAAATCATCAGAAATTAACAAACGGTGGCAATCATGTTCACAATATCAATTATTGAGAATGATCACCTGAGTGTACACAATTATTCAAATAACCTTGCTCATAACTCAGCTTGTTGGCCACGCACTTCGCAGTAGTTAACATAACATGGTTGGATAAATCGAGAGCTTTCGAACGAATGGTCAACGAATTTTGTGGGATGAAAAACGACGAAGTACCATTTCCCTAGGAACGACTCGGTTGTAAGCGGAAATCATCAAAATATTTTCGTGAGCAATTTTCCGTGACGTTTTTTTAGTTTATGTGCCATAGCAAAGACATAAAATGTCAAAAACTGCGTCACAATGTCTTCACGTGAAAATTTTAATCAAACTCAAGTCAGCAAAATTTGACGTAGAACAGCTCCGTTGCTAGGGAAGTGTAACTCCAGTCGTTTACCGCTCGTTGGGAAGCTCTCAATTTAGGTACTTCAAAGCATGAGATATTAAAGAAAGACACAGCCATGTTCCTTGTTTCTCCATTAGGGGAAAAATTTATCTAGGGCGTTTAAAATGAATCTTTTTTCTCTGTTCTGTACGATTCAGAAGGTAATTTTGAATTCAGAAGGTAATTTTGAATTCAGAAGGTAAATTTGAACTAAATGATTTCTTTCGACAAATAGTTTTGACATAGATTTGTCTATGGGCCTATTCAACAAAATTTTCAAATCAAAAATAGTGACGCGAAAGCGATAGTAAAATTCGGTAACTATACTGCAAGAATGGAATCAGAAATGCTAAGAAATATTATGGGGAAGTTTCCAAATTGCATGGCTGCTTAAAGTCTCTTTGTTAGTGAGCTAACAATTTTCTTCTATTCATCCTAGGAAGTTGAAATTTGATAGGGAGACTCCCTGGGGCACTATGAGACGATTGAAATGTTGGGTATTTTCTGATCAGCTGACTGACCTAATTAATTTGAGACATTTTTAACTTGAGACACGAACCACATATTTCACACGGGAAAAAATTAGACACATCCATGTACCGATGTAACTGCATTTAGTGTAGGTACTCAACTTCAGTTTACTGATTTATTATTTTAACTATAATTATACATAGATTGTAGCTTTTATAATAAAAACTCACTCTGTTGAATCATGCAAATGGCTTCCAAAATTGAAAAAAAAAAAATTAATATTTGCAGAGGTTTACGGAATGAACGGGGTAGAACTTCAAAGTCAACATTAAATTCTGTACGTAATACTTCTGTTTCGAGACTTGACGAAGCGGCACTCATACTTTTTTAAACTGTGAATTGTAGGTAAGTATACCACTGGTTTTAATATCCATTTTCAGATAACACTTTTTATTTATAGTTGTGCAAGTACTATAACTACTCAATGTTCAAATGTACGGAAGTTGCTCATGAAATGAGTCACGTTATGAAATGAGCTCAGGCGAACATCTGGGAGGTTACACGTAGTGTAGATGTAGAGATATTGAAGACTTTACTTGTTTGAGCAGCCCAACCCACCCGCTAATTGGATGGATGGTAAATTAACTCCACGAGTGCCGGTTCAGACTGGTAATATCACAGCAAGAACTGCTTTACAGCTCAATGTAAGAACAACCAAGTAACGAATAGCTGAAGGTGAATATCTTCCTCATAGGTGTGGTTCTGTTGAACTAGCAAGGATTTGATAGTATTTGTTTTTAATACCTTAATGCACCGGTACAAATAAAGTATCCCTACCTACCGAAATGTTAAGGCTCAAAGGCATCCACGTCAAGGAAAAGGTTCGTAGCCCCCAATTGGCATACCCAAAAATGTTATTAGAAGTGTTTCATGGACTTTATGATCAAAGGTCCGCATAGAACAACAGTTTATAAAACATGACGTCTTGGAAACCCATTTCAAGGAAATAAAGAGTTTGGAATGTTATAGATCGTTTTTAATGGTTCGATCATCAGTGAAAAATGATGATGTAGTCATCGAGTGTAATTGAACCAAAATTACAATAGAAATATAGTACGTTTAGTAGAAATATAAAATTTTTTCAACGTTCGTTATCTTGATGCACACGGAATCAGAACACATGAATAAAATGATAAAGGTAAACATATGACCAGGGTTGCCAGGTGTCCGGTTTTGGCCCGTACAGTCCAGTTTTTCAACATGCTATCCTGGCAGAAAGCTCTGAAGTTCAAATGTCTGGTTTTTACAGAAAGAGCGGCAAATTGCCAGTTTTTGTGGGTCCCATCGCAGGTTGCTATCTTACGAACTCGGCCGTTGGTTCTAGAGGACCTTTTTTTTTTTTTATCAAAAGTTTAAGTTATCTTTTGGAAATCGACGCTAGAAAGGTATCTAAATGTGTAAAATCATAAACATTTGTACTCTTTTCACATTATTTCTTAAGACGGAACTCCCGATCGCTTTTGTTAGTAATTTCTTCTGCACTCGCTGTGTACTTGTGCAATGCACTAATGGTATGATAGTAGAGGGAATACGTGGATACCTGTTGATGTTATCGTTATTTAAAACAACACATAAAATTTGAACAAAAATGTTTTATATTTATAAAACTTTTTGCAAAAATGTCTTAATAAAAATATTATTTAGTCAAAATAATATAAAATGCATATCAGTAGACAATTCAAATCAATCATCAATCATATGCGTATCAATTATTGTGCGACGTATATTAAACTTCAATTCAATTCTTTATTGCCAAGTTTTTCACAGAAATAGGGTACGAGACTCCTCATAACATTTGTACATAGAAATAACGGGATTATAAATTGGATGGCCCATATGTTATTTGGAAAAATAAGTAATGAAATTAGATTAAATTTGTGAAAAGGGTTCTTTGTTTTCTTTTAATTTGCTGAAGTAAAATTTCAGTTACCGGTAGCAACGCGACTTGAACAGTTTTTTCTTTGTGGCTCCTTGAAAAATGTAGTGTTTTACAGTGTTTAAGAAGTGCTAGCGTGATAAACTCGTATAGTCCGTGGAGACCAACCGACTGTGCATAGACGTGAAACTTTATCCAAAGTTGAGTGCAGTGGTATTCGTCGTATAGGAAGATACGAACGATTTATTTTTTGCAATTTATGGTTAAGATGGCGAACGATGCAAACGAGGTTGTTGTCACTCAGCATAGCAACCATAATGGTGTTAGCAAGTTTCCGAGGCAGCCTCCACCAAATAATGTGAGTAATTTCAAAATAAAGCGCGCGAAGCTAAGCAATTCTGAAGCTCACCATTCATCAATGTTTTTCTCCCCTAACAAATTCGCACCATTGGAAAAAATGGATGACACAAATAACTCTTCAACATCATTGACAATCAATGAACCAGCAAACGTGGTTTCCAAACCTCCACCAATATTTATTAACAATGTTAATAATGTGAACGTTTTAATTGATACATTGAAAGGTCAATGCAAATCATCATTCAGGCACACAACTGTCAATAATAAATTCAAGCTAAATTTCGACGCAATTGATGACTACAGGAATGCAGTAGCATGCCTCCAAACCAATGGTGCGGAATTTCATACATTTCAGCTCAAATCTGAACGGAATTTCCGGGTCGTCATACGTGGATTACATCCGAAATGTGATGTGAACACACTAATGACAGAAATTAAAGAACTAGGCTATGATCCGGTGCAGATATTGCCAGTACACCACCCTGTCACTAAAATCCCTCTCCCTTTATTTTTTGTTGATCTGAAGCCGAATCCCAAGAACCAGGAAATATATTCTCTTGATTCTTTGTATTATTGCAGAATAAAAGTAGAACCTCCAAAACCCCGCAACACCGTGATTCAATGCCTCAAATGTCAGGAGTTTGGGCACTCAAAAAATTATTGTCACAAACAACCACGCTGCGTAAAATGCGACGCTTCTCATGCTTCGAATGAGTGCACAAAATCATCAAACGAACACCCACAATGTGTCAACTGCAAAGGTATACACACTGCCAATTACAGAGGTTGTCCTGCGTACAAAGCATTACAAATGCCTTGGACTGCAAGGAATGCAACAAAGGGTACAATATCGCATAAGACCCTTGAAAACCGAAATCAAGACGACAGTAGACAAAACATTCTACCAACTACCTCTACCAACATGAAACCTGAATTTCAACCTTCTTATGCATCTGTAGTTCGACATCAACACTCCTCCGTAAACGATCAGCTTCTTGAGAAGATTGATCAACTCTTAACCGTTATCACACCGCTAATTCAGATGATGACCAGAATAATTCCCACTCTACTGAACACGAAATGAATAACAAATCAACGAAAATATTCCGGGTGAGCACATGGAACTGTAGAGGCATAGGTAATAAATACCATGAACTTGTTTTATTCTTACGATCTTATGAAATTGATGTTTTGCTGTTAACAGAAACTAAATTGGCACCGTACAAGAATCTATATATTGATGGCTATAAGGTTTACAGATCTGATCATCCCAGTGGTAGCAGTAAAGGTGGATCAGCCGTGATCGTCAAGAACTCCATTCCTCACGACGAACATCCTAGTATCTGTGAACCCAACTTTCAAGTAGCTCAAATCAACCTGAGACATCCGCAGTTGTCCGCATTCAGAATAGGTTCGTTCTACTCAGCACCAGAAAATCGTGTTGTTATGAGTGATTTCCTGGGGATTATACACGAACTGCAAACACGATTCTTGCTCGGTGGTGACTTTAATTGCAAACATCCCTGTTGGGGCTCGAATACCAGTAATCCTAGGGGTGTGATTCTGCGGGAAGCCATAATTAGATACTCTCTGGAAATCATTGCGCCGTCTGAACCCACATTCTATTCTTCTGATAGACATATGCCAGATATTTTAGACTTTTTTCTAGGAAAGCAGTCGTCAAACTTCATTAAAAGCTCATGGGTCGCACACGAGATGAGTTCCGATCACTTACCTTTCATACTCGACATGGAAATGGACTCATCAAACTTTTGTCGCAAACCCGGACTAATCAATCATCCATTCGATTGGAAAACTTACCAAGATGTGGCCAATGAGATGATTAGTTTAAGTATGCCACTTAAAACCCCCAAGGATATTGATATTGCTATATCCCAAATCACCAATGTGATTCACATTGCTGCAGGGAAAGCATCCATGCAACCTCGAGCCAAGAACCCAAGACATGTAATAACAGCCTCTCCAGTGGTTTTAAACCTTCTACATGCGAAAAATGCGGCGAGGAGGCGGTGGCAAATTACCCAATATCCTCCTGACAAAACAAGATTCAACCAACTGACCCAAGAACTGAAGGCAACCTTGAAGGAAGAACAGGACAGAGCAGAACAAACAAAACTACTAACCCTCAATACTAAAGACTGCTCGCTTTGGAGAAAAACTAAAATCATGATTAGCGACCGAACAAGCATTCCACCTCTGAAAAGAATGGGGCAATGGTACACGACAGAACAGAACAAAGCGGATATCTTCGGACAACTTCTCGTAGAACAGTTCACTCCATTTCCCCCGTCAGATCCTGTATTTGACAAAGAGATAGATACTAAGCTTGAAGAACCTCTCCAGCTCCAACCACATCGCCTCTTCTTTACACCTGGGCAAGTTCGTAATGCTATAAACCGTTCTCCCAACAAAAAAGCTTCAGGTCACGATTTAATTACTAAGCAGCTTCTCAAATGCCTCCCACGCAAAGGAATTGTTATGTTGACTCAAATCTATAACGCAGTACTTAGAACGACATACTTTCCTTATAAATGGAAGCATGCCCACGTAGTAATGGTCAAGAAGCCAAATAAACGTGCTGATGACCCGTTGAGCTACCGGCCCATCAGTCTACTGCCACTCTTCTCAAAAATATTTGAAAGACTTTTGCTTCCCCATCTTCTCTCGGCGCTCTCTTCATTACTTCCAGATACGCAGTTTGGCTTCCGCTCCTCCCACTCCTGTTCCCACCAATTACATCGAGTTATCGACAGTATTCTTGAGACGTATGAGAGCGAAAAAGTGTGTCTAGGAGTGTTCTTGGACACAGAAAAAGCATTTGACAAGGTTCTACATAAAGGTCTCTTGGTTAAAGTGAAGCCGCACCTATCTGACACTTTATACCGCATCTTATTTTCATACCTAGACGGACGGACTTTCTCTGTAAAATGCGGAGGAGCACTTTCTACCTCTAAATCAATGAAATCAGGAGTGCCCCAAGGAAGTGTTCTTGGTCCCTTCCTATTCCTTCTATACACTCATGACATTCCTAGTCCACCAGACGTAATGACAGCTCAGTTTGCAGATGACACAGCTACGTTGACAAAAGCCGACAGTTTTCGCGAAGCTGGAGAGGTACTCCAACGTCACCTTAGTGAAATTGAGGATTGGTCAAGGAAATGGAGACTCAAGATCAACAGCTCCAAATCAGCTGCAGTACCTTTCACCTATCTGAGACAGAACTTCACAGACCAACTTACGATGAACAACGAAACAATACCCATTGTGACACATGTGCGATACCTTGGTCTTCACTTAGATGAGCGAATGACTTGGAAGGAGCATGTCACCTACCTGACAAATAAGATCCGACAGCGGATTCGCCAGCTTCGACCTCTGCTCACAAAACATTCCCCTCTCTCCATCTCAACAAAAAGACTGATATATCTTTCTCTCATCCGACCAATATGGACTTACTCATGTGGACTGTGGGGAGCAGCTGCAACATGTCACATTAATAAAATCCAAGTGTTGCAAAACCGGGTATTGCGCATGATAACTGGAGCGGACTGGTTTGTGCGAAATTCAGTTCTCCACAATGATCTTGGAATCCCGATGGTGAAGACTGTGATCAAGGACACATATGTGAGAATGAGCAGCAAAATGGTGGACCATACTAATCCCTTAATAGCATCCATTCCCATCAATTCACCTGAACTCCCACCGAGCCGTCGCCTAAAAAAACTCGCCTTCAAGACGCTCTATTAGGAGATATGGAGTTCGAAAATTTGGAATAAACTGGATGAAGGGTAGCCACTGGGCTACACCTCACTACATGTGCCATGTGAATTAGGATCTTTATCCTACTATATTTAATTTCGAGCAAAACTGTAATGTTTTTAAACAATAAAGTTATCTAATTAATTTAAAAAAAAAAAAAAAAAAAAATGAAGTAAAATTTATACGCCATGATACATAAAAGTATTTACATTATGTATTAAATAAAAACTTATTACTGTATAATTTTTCAATTGCCTACTGTATAGTTATTGGATCTGCCGTTTCGATTTATAGTGTCTAGTTTTTTTCCCTCATCCCACCCCAACAGAACATTAGTTTTGTCAAAAGTGAGATACATTTTTCTTTCCTGTACCAACGCGAAATTACGTGATACAAAGGTAGCTAAAGATAAATTAGTGTTGAAGATAAAAGTGAGATTTATCAACTAAAACGTTATTGCAGCCATGAGTATTTCGATCAAACTAGTAGGAAATTCAGCGAAAAAATAGACGAACTTGAAAGGATTTTAGGGAAAATGTAGGTAAATCTGAATTAGCAAAGCTTCTTAGGGAATACAATCATAGTTACCATTCTGATTTGGCAAATAATTTCTAAAATTTCTTCATTTTCGTCCAAAGGGTTCAAAGGGCTCATATGCAACGTTTCTTTATTTGAAAAGTTCAAAAGACTTTACAAAAACATTTATGAAAATTTAAGTTTCATAATCTGATAACTTTGAATTCGATTTTTTATCACAAAAAAAAGATAAGTGGATATTTTACAATTTTGAATTTGATATTTTTAATTTAATTTTCGTCTCCCTTAAGAAGTCCCAGTACCTGCAGAGAAACGTTAGAGATTGATAAAAAACCAATTTAAGGAAAGAAAGGCGTTTTTTTTTGTAAAGACTAGTTGAATGTATGTACTGAAAAATTTTGTAATTATCAAAAGTGACAGGTCTGGTAAATGTTTATATGAGGACATCCCTCAGTATATTTCACCATTGATTGATCCATTTCTGTAAAGCTTGGAATTGTCCCCTTGTATTAAACGGATTGTGCATTCCCTTACCGTCACTTCATCTGATTTATGTAAATGTAGGCTTTGCGTTCCAGAAAAATACACTATAAATTATATCGTGATTGGTAGAGTAATATCCATTGCGCTTGCGCGAAACTAATATCGATTGACCCAGGCAAAACTCCAAGTCTTATATGGAAAGATTTTGATGACATTATCAGGGATTGTACGGGATAGTTTGTAAACGGTCTCCTATAACGGTCCTACAAGCCTTCAAATAAATAGTAGTATGTGCGCATGCGTTAACGTTAATTTATTATAATGTCAATTTCTTATCTTTTGGTCTGATTTCGTCCAAACTCGGGGAGTAGATGGGCACATGTTCCAGGAAAATTCCCTATGAATTAAATCGTAATTGGTGGAGTAATGCAATAGCGCATACCCAAAACTAAAATTGATTGACACAGACAAAACTCCGAGGCTAATGGACCGATTGTTATAAAATTTTCAAGAAATTGTGTGGTTTACCTCCTTGTCATTCCTCTGTAAACTTCATTGCCGTTGGATTAATAGTAGTCTGTGCGCATGCGCAAACAAAATTTTCTTGTAACGTGGTCTTATCTTCGACTTGCACTTAGTTCTTCAACTAATTCTATACATCCATGTTACAACATATGAGGATCTTGGCAGAGTATAGTAAAACACTGGCGTTTTGAAACGCTTGCATACGAGTCTGCAACACATTGGGACATTTTATGTCTTTAGTAGAAGACAAGTATGTGTTGCAGACTCGTATGCAAGCTCTAAGAGCCACTCAGCTGATCCGGACCCTGGGCATCGTCACGTTAATGTGCTAAAGAGACTACATATGAAATTACAGCTCCCTATAGTGTAAAGCATAGAAATTACCTATTAAAATGATTTAACCACCGCTTCACAAATCAAACCGTTCTCGCAATATTTGGATCACCTGCTATGAATCAAATCAAAAAAACACCAGCTCAATGAAATCATCAGAAATTAACAAGCGGTGGCAATCATGTTCACAATATCAATTATTGAGAATGATACCTAAGTGTACACAATTATTCAAATAACCTTGCTCATAACTCAGCTTGTTGGCCACGCACTTCGCAGTAGTTAACATAATATGGTTGGATAAATCGAGAGCATTCGAACGAATGGTCAACGAATTTTGTGGGATGAAAAACGACGAAGTGCCATTTCCCTAGCAACGACTCGGTTGTAAGCGGAAATCATCAAAATATTTTCGTGAGCAATTTTCCGTGACGTTTTTTTAGTTTACGTGCCATAGCAAAGACATAAAATGTCAAAAGGTTTCAGACCGAATTACAGTGTGTTCCTCATTATTGAAACAGTGAGAAATATCTTGCATGAATGGCCCATCAAATACGTTTTTCACGCTAGAATCCTATACTGTAGATCCACATTGCGGGTCGGTGAACTTCAGTTTAGGCGTTCTTGCCCGAAATGCTTCCTTCGGAGCACTTACCACGCCCACTGCCTCAGCTACCATCATCCAATAAATCCTCCGTTCGTCGCCAAACCAAATAAATGCTGATCAAAGCGAATTATACTTTCAAATTCCCAACTTCGCCCCACAGGCCTCCATTTCGACTAGCTTTCTCACGAAATTCCATCACTTCCCTCCTCATCCGGCTCAGGATTTTTATTCTCTTCAAGCTTTTGTTGGCTTTTCCTTCTCAAATCTTATTACGTTTATATACCTTTATTTTCCGCGGAGAAAAGTTGAAGAGCGATCTTTTCAAAAGGTTCTGGTAGGTACGTGAGATAAATTTACAGTAGATAACAACTCTTCCAATCAGCTAATTTTAGTCTTACCTTTTCATTTCACTCAAAAAACAATTAGTTGGAATCGATGAAGTTCATTGGGGACCATCTATAGTCTAAAATGTTCAATCACTGAAAATTTAATTGAAATCAGATGAACGCTTCAGAAGTCTTGTTTGTTACGTTTGCGCATTCCCAGAGGCTATCTACAGCATGACCCTCAAATTGAACTATTGTAATCAACCAAAGAAACACCAATCTTCAACCCCTCCCAAATTGCATTGTTAACAGCAATGTTATCTTGTAATATGTTGAGGCTTCTCAACTTGCATCAAATCTCGATCGAAAAGGAGCTAATGGAAATCAAGTACCTAACTAAACAATTCGTAAACGAGTTCCACTATCTGCTTTACAAGCAGATACCATGTTACATAGATATGTCTTTGATTGGGGATTTCATAACGGTTTTCCGCGAGAGTTGTAAACAAATCCTTTAACTTTAAACAAATCCCTGGGCCGCATCCCGACTAATTCCAACAAAACAACGGTTTACTTAAATAGAAATGTTGAAAAAAAAAAAATTATCAAAGAAGAACTAGAACATTAAAATGTTCTGAAAAGTTAAACCATAATTTTGATGTAAACTTAGTAAAGTAAGCGGAAATCATCAGAAATGCTTGCATACGAGTCTGCAACACATTGGGACATTTTCATGTGTGTTTTCTTATTATTTCCTTATCATTAGGGAAAAAAGTGGATTCTAGAGCCACTCAGCTGATCTGTAATCGGTCAGTTGTGTTCAGAAGTCCCTCAAGGGGCTACATACCAAATCTCAGATTCGTGGGATCATTAGGGAAAAAACTGGATTCTAGAGCCACTCAGCTGATCTGTAATCGGTCAGTTGTGTTCAGAAGTCCCTCAAGGGGCTACATACCAAATCTCAGATTCGTGGGATCATTAGGGAAAAAACTGGATTCTAGAGCCACTCAGCTGATCTGGGATCGGTCAGTTGCGTTCAGAAGTACCTCAAGGGGCTACATACCAATCTCAGAATCGTGGGATCATTAGGGAAAAAACTGGATTCAAGAGCCACTCAGCTGATGTGGGATCGGTCAGTTGTGTTCAGAAGTCCCTCAAGGGGCTACATACCAAATCTCAGAATCGTGGGATCATTAGGGAAAAAACTGGTTTCTAGAGCCACTCAGCTGATCTGGGATCGGTCAGTTGTGTTCAGAAGTCCCTCAAGGGCCCACATACCAAATCTCAGAATCGTGGGATCATTAGGGAAAAAACTAGATTCTAGAGCCACTCAGCTGATCTTGGATCGGTCAGTTGTGTTCAGAAGTCCCTCAAGGGGCTACATACCAAATCTCAGAATCGTGGGATCATTAGGTAAAAACGTCATTTCTGATGGTCATAATCATCGTTGTGGCCACTTGGGACAATTTTCGTGAGCAATTTTCGTGAGCAATTATTTTCCGTGACGTTTTTTTAGTTTATGTGCCAAAGCAAAGACATGAAAATGTCAACAACTGTGGAGAGAAGCCACTACAATGAGTTGTTGTTAACAGTCGACTGTTGTCAAGAGGATGAAAATGTTTCCTATGGAGTGGAGTAAATGATGCTATTGCTTTACGTTAAGAATATTGTAACCGGCTTATTAAAATTGTTTATAGTCCAATCAACTTAGTTTCGGAATGTAGCCAGGTGCGTAAGGAGGGGGAAATTTGTAGCTTGAGATTTGAACATTTATCACATAAATCAAGCTCTTTCAAACGAGTGGCGAACGATTTATGTGCGATGAAAACTGCGGAAGTTCCATTCCCCCAGCAACGGCTGGGTTGTACGTGAAAAACACTGAAATTGTGACACAAATTTTGCATCACGGAAATTTTTGGTTGACCCCCCAGAGCAAAGACATAAATATCCATGTCAACTGTTATATGCATGTTGCAAGGATTTGCAGACACACACACACACACACAGAGTTTGAGCTGTGATGCTTATGCACAAATAACCAGGCTGAAGCTTTAGCTCTGTGACATCCGATGTGCTGGTTGTCATGTCAGACAATAGGCACAATTTTTTGGTCAGCTGTCCTTTATTGAGGTAGCCAGGTGACCTGTTGACGGCCTGCAGGAATCATCAACCATTGATCCAGGAGGTATGGACACCAGACAAAGAAGGCAATCGATCTACTACCTATTTTGAAAAACACAAAACAAAGGAGGGGTGGGACGTATTCGAACAAAAGGGGTATAGTAAACTCGATTAATGTGTTTTATATATAAAGAGTGATAAAGAAGATTGGTAATTCATAATTTTATTAGATAGTATAGTATAGTAGTTTATAGATAGTAATTTTATTAGATATTAAATAGTTTTAGATATCAGCTGCAATTAAGTCTCTTGAACATCACGTTCATATTTAACCCAAAATTCGTAGCAGAGCTGCAGAGCATTGGAAAGGCTATTTTAGATGAGCTCTATGAAAGAGAATGACCCATATATAAATTTCTCCCTTGAGGGGAAAAACAATAGATCATGGATATGACAAAGTTGTAGACATTACTTTACACTCTGTTGGGAAAGTAAAAATGGACATTACTTTCCACTCTGTTGGGATGTTGGGAAACTAGAAGTGGACATTACTTTCCACTCTGTTGGGAACGTAAAAATGGGCATTACTTTCCACTTTGTTGGGATGTTGGGAAAGTAAAAATGGACATTACTTTCCACTCTGTTAGTATGTTGAGAACGTAAAAATGAACATTACTTTCCACTCTGTTGGGATGTCCGGAACGTAAAAATGGACATTACTTTCCACTCTGTTGGGATGTTGGGAACGTAAAAATGGACATTACTTTCCACTCTGTTGGGATGTTGGAGAAGTAAAAACTCCGGCGCTGCTTTCGTTCCATGCTAAAACAGAAGTCTAATTCGGTTGTTGAGGAAGGCGGAATTAGGTACTTCATTGCGGTAGTAAGTAGGTAGTAACTTCATTGATTTCTACCTAGCCTTCACTTTTTGAGTTAATAATAATCTAAAGCTTATTGATATTAGTTTATAACTTAGCGTAATAAATCAGCTTTCCTTGACCCAACAATGGCATAGGGATCATGAGATGTTATGATGAAATTAGAGCATTCCAAAAAGTGGCGAACAATTTTCCTGCTATGAAAACTAAGGGCATTAGATTTCGCTAGTAACGCATTGGTTGTACGTAAAAATGAATAGAAAAAGTGCCGGAGCGTTGCATTTTGTGTGGAGAAAAAAAAGTGTCGGTCGGGAAAAAAAAGTGTCGCCAAAAATTCCTTGACCCCCAGCCAAAAGACATATCTATGTCAAAAAGTTTTTGGATCTTATCCATTATGGTTTTGAAAGTCCTCAAATTGGTTTGGAAATTCTCAAATCAGTTTCGCTAATTCGCAAATTTTTTGGAAAATTCTCAATTCGGGTTGGGAAATTTGCAATTTGGTTTGGAAAATTCTCATATCGGTTTGGAAAATTCTCAATTCGTCTTGGAAATGGACAATATTAAAGGTTGTTTAAGATTTGCGATTAGGACTAATCAAGGCAGCGCCTGTAACGTCGAGAATGCACAACCCACAATGGTACTGTATTGCGGGTTTGCATAACTCAGATGAGCTCGAATTTTCCTTTAGTCCACCTTTTAGGTGTAGGTAACCTTATTAGTTACCAACGGGAGAACAATGTTACTGAAGTTGAAAAATCACAATGGTAATAAATTTCAACCTTCTAGGGTGAATAGGAGAGAATTTAACTCATTCAGCTGTTCAGGCAGTGTTGGGCAAAACGTAGTTACGACTAATAACTACAAATAAATTAGTTACTACAATGGCGAATAATAACTACAACTAATTATCTAGGTATAAGTTATTATTTTCAGAGTAACTAATCCAGTTTTTCGTTTAGTTAACACTAGTAACTAACAACTAATTTAGTTACTATGAGGTAGTAACTAATAAACAACAATTTAGTCACACAGTTTAGTTACTTACTAGTAACTAATAAGTATTCGCGCGAATAATAACTAATAACTAAGTTTGCTTCCAAATTTACTTGCAAGTGAGGGAAACATTGTTTTCACTCTCGAGAGATGACATGACTGTGACATGGCTGTATAAAAGCTCCAAAATAATGAACATAATTGGATTTTTCGGGTTACAATACATGCAAAAACCGGCCCTAATCATCAGGGCCGGCCTAAGGCGAAAATTGCAGGTGTGCAAGGCTCACGTTTTATGCACCTACTGGGGGTGGAATACCTTTACTTCGGGGGATGCCCGTCTTCGGGGGGGGGGGGGGGGGGGGGGGGGGGGGGGGCTCGCCCGTAAAATTTTCGAAATTCAAGTTCTAAAAACAACAGTTTTTGTGCACATTTGCGCCTTTAAGAACATTAAATGTATGTCTCTCAATTTGATTTATTATTGATTGACTTGATAGGTTCAACACTCTTTCTTGCACCTTAAACCACTATTATGTTAAATAAACTTATGAAAGCTTCTGGGTCACGTTACAATGATTTTTACACTTATGATGCAAGTACTTTCAGAATAACCAGCTAATGCGCGAATCACCGTCCGACGGACGAAAATGAAACAACAGAAAATCGTGAACCAATCATTGAAGTAAAGTGCCTTCAGCCAAATTTTTCAGCTGGTCAAAAAGAAATGTTTAGACGTGAATAGTATTAAAGGAATATGACTGAATTATAGAAACACTTTTTTCTCTAATAACTTACACATGATTAGATGAACACTTGACCAAGTTTAAAGTGCAATGTACGAGTAGTTTGCACTGTAGCAGTCATAGACATTCAAAATTGTATAAAGCAGAAACTATGTAATTACACGTGTTACTTCAAAAGGGTGTACGTGCCATGTGCCAATTTGCTGAATAGGAACTGTAATATAACGGTTCCGACGGCACTTGTACCTGCTTCATATCACTGGCCTTGGCACGTAGACCTGTAAAATGACAAAACACGAGTTTCCTATTTTTGGCACTTAGACCCTTTTGCTCTTCCACGACGCTTCAATTACAGAGTTTAAAAAGTCCAGTCATGCAGCATGACCCCATGAGCGAATTTTTGAAGAAATCTTCGACATTTCAGTCGCTATTGATCGTGAAGAGAAATTTTAGTTTATGATTTTGATAGACAAACATGGAATCAAATTATTAAAAAAGTCCAGTCATGCAGCATGACCCCATGAGCGAATTTTTGAAGAAATCTTCGACATTTCAGTCGCTATTGATCGTGTTGAGAAATTTTAGTTTATGATTTTGATAGACAAGCATGGAATCAAATTATTAACACATGCACAGAGTAAACTCATCAGTTGTGATTACATTTTTTTTTTTTTTTTTTTTTAAGCACCTACTACCTACGTTTTAAACAGCATGGTTCTAGGATTGGTTATACAGGGATACTTCCATAAGAGTAGTTCAATCTGAATTTGGACAATGTTTCATGCAAATATTACCGATTTTGGTTTATTATTTCCAATAATAAGCCTATGTGATCGTATAGCAAAAAATTTTTATAACCCCCCCTCAAACTTTGTCACTTTACGTTTCAAGGTGCGTAGAATCCAAATTTGAAATGTCCGTCCGCCGTTCGCCGTCCGCCGTCCGGGCCATAAAAGGCCTAAGAATTGGATTAAAAAACCCGTTCTTTCGCACATAGACTCCATTTGGGGTCTAGTTGGTCCTAACGTTTAACCATCCCGATCGCTTTACTCGCATAGATGCTATGGGCCAAAAACGGGCGAAAAAGTGTCATTTCAAGGCTTTGTTAGACTTACGCACGCACGCACGCCTGGCACGCTTGGCAGGGGGTCACGGTGGGTGGTGAGGGGGGGTGAGCGGGGGGTGGAGTGAGATGAGGCGCCGCGGCACCTTGTGGTGGGTACGGCGTTCCTTCGAGGCATGAATATATGTTTTTTTCTAGGTCATATTTGTGTGTTAATACCAATGCTTTTCCTACGCATATTTAATAACATATCCTCTCGACTTTTCGTACGTGGTTAGATAATGATATTATTAAGGCAATAACTATTTGAATAGATAGGAGCTCAAATCGAGAAATATAAACATGCGTATATAATTATAGAAGTATAGGTTGTGGCAACTCGAAATGGGACACGCCGAGGAGTCTGGACGGGCCTTATGACGTATGCAAGCCAACTAAAACTACGATCATACTCAATTGAAAAAATAATAAACCTTTGTGAAATAATTTGCAGCGTTTTTACAACTAGCGAACGGCATTATTTCGATTTTTGACTGATTTTTCAACTTTGAATATTTTGAAAACTTGATACATATTCTTATAGGAAATTTTACGCTGATTCCGAATATACCACATGTTAGTATGATGAAAAAATTATTTCGCACAACAAATCGCTAAAAACAGGCTATTTTGAAATTTTTGACTACATTTTTGAAAATTTCAACCCGAAGATGTAATCCGATCATGCTGGCCAACGAACTTGAACTTTCGTTTTGTGTCCTTAACATTTTAAAATTTGTTTGAAGTTTCTAGCACAATTCTACGGACAGTTATCGTCTGGAATGACACATACATACATACATATATACATACATACATATATACATACATAAAAAAATGCGTTAAACTTCAGAATATGATTCAGAATAGCCTGAAACGGATTTCTGCATAAAATTTTTTCAAAAATTCACATTCTACAAATTTTGAGGCGAGAGCAATAGCTTAATTTTCTTCAAAAATTCGCTAAAACAAGCATCTACTACCTACGTTTTAAACAGCATGGTTCTAGGATTTGTTATACAGGGATACTTCCATAAGAGTAGTTCAATCTGAATTTGGACAATGTTTCATGCAAATATTACAGATTTTTACAACTAGCGAACGGCATTATTTCGATTTTTGACTGGTTTTTCAACTTTGAAATTTTTAAAAACTTGATACATATATTCTTATAGGAAATTTTACGCTGATTCCGAATATACCACATGTTAGTATGCTGAAAAAAATTATTTAGCACAACAAATCGCAAAAAACAGGCTATTTTGAAATTGTTGACTACATTTTTGAAAATTTCAACCCGAAGATGTAATCCGATCATGCTGGCCAACGAACTTGAACTTTCGTTTTGTGTCCTTAACATTTTAAAATTTGTTTGAAGTTTCTAGCACAATTCTACGGACAGTTATCGTCTGGAATGACACATACATACATATATACATACATACATACATACATACCTACATACATAAAAAAATTCGTTAAACTTCAGAATATGATTCAGAATAGCCTGAAACGGATTTCTGCATAAAACTTTTCAAAAATTCACATTCTACAAATTTTGAGGCGAGAGCAATAGCTTCATTTTCTTCAAAAATTCGCTAATAATGGTACACGCACAACAAAAGTTTATTAGACAACTATAAAGATTATCTAATCTTTTAGATTACATAGTTGCATGGTTTACATAGGTACATAGTTGCTCTACACACCTTGGACAAGGCATCAGACTACTGTACTTCGGAACTCATTGGGGTAGATCTTCGGTTTTACCTTGAAATTCAACTGTAATAGTTTTGAGACAAAGTCCGTTCTAGTTTAAACATTTCTGCTCAACATTTGAATCAATTTCTAAAAGTTTGCCAATTTTTTAAAAACCAAAATCGGCCAATTTTATGCCCCTACAAAAGGCTCGTGTGACCCACCCGTCAGGCCGGCCCTGCTAATCATTATTTTACCGTTTTACATAAAAACTAGCAAATAAAGTCATGTTACGAGAATAAAATTTTCCGCTTCATTTTGACTGGTTTCGATTTTGGTGTTTTCAACGAAAGAAAAGTTATCCGGTTATTCATTATTCGCGCAAATAATGACTAAAAACTTATTAGTTACTAGTAGCAACCAAATTTTGTATAATTAAATTAGTTATAAGTAAGTTTCATTGCGTGTAACTAATAACTAAATTAATTATTAGTTTCACCTACTTGTAAAAATTAACAAAACACCAATTATCTATCAGTCATTTGTTCAACTAATTTCTTAAATATTACCTACTAGTTGAAAGGTTGTCACTTAAAACTAATTCAAGTGAATTTACCCATAACTAATAAACTGAAGTCACAGTTATCAATTACAACACTAGTTACACAAAAAATTAAGTTATCAAATTTAGTTATGGGTGGTAACAAATAACTGTAAGTTATTACCTAGTAACATCGTCAGTTGAACTGAAAAATTAGTTAAATAATGTCATTTCATTCGTCTCCTGATGTTCCAGAAAAGCTCCTTATTGAATTTCCACATCCTAGAGTCAGTAGGAGAGAATTTTGCTCACTCAGCTGATCAGGACGGAATCCGTCATTGCATTCGTCCTTAGCTATGCCAGAAAGACAGCCTATTAAATGTCAACTTTCTAGGGTGAACCAGAAAGAATTTCGCTCACCCAGCAGAAAGGGGTGGCATCCTTTATTGCATCGTATCTTGATGTTAACGATGAATTTCCAATTAAATTGCAACTTTCTAGAGTGAACAGGTGTAGGTTACTCGAGCTTGTTTGTAATGTTGTCAACATCAATGTCAAGATATTTCAAAATATATTTAAGTCTTAATGTAAATGTGATTGCTATTGTATAACAGGAGAGAATGTTCATTCTTCGGAACAGGACGGAGCCCGTCATTTATTCCGTCTCTAGATACCCCAGAAAGGCTTCTCATTAAATTTAAACTTTCTACGGTTAGTAGGAGAAAATTAAGCTAACTCAGCTGATCAGTATAGAGCCGATCAATTCATTCGTCTCATAATGTCTCAGAGAGTCTCCCTATCAAATTTCAACGTGATACAGTAAACAGGAGAGAATTTAGCTGACTCAGCTGATCAGGGAAGAGCTCCTGAGTTTATTCGTATCTTGATGTTCCAGAGAGTCTCGCTATCAAATTTCAACTTCCTAGGTGAACTGGAGAGAATTTAATTTAGTCAGCTGATCAGGACTTGGTCGTAGCTGCTCCAAAACCCCAACAGGCACTTTGCTAGGTCGAATGGTCAAATTACAACAAAATATTGTCACTAAAAAAGGCTACTAAAGTGGCGGTGTATCCAATTTCTTTGCTTTTTCATTCAACCCGTGTTGCTGAAATTTGAAATGGAGGCCTCTTGGGACGTCTAGAAACGCTTCATAAAGCCCAGAGCCTCCAGATCAGCTGAGTGAGAGACGGAGCTAAGTTCTTTGCTATTCGAGACTAATGAGCGGCGGATCTAATTTCTTCACTATTGAACCTATGACGCTGAACTTTGAAATGGAGAACCATTAGTGACATCTATTTTGAAACGCTGCATAAAATCCAGAGTCCTCCAGATCAGCTGAGCGAGAGCCAGAGCTAAGTTCTTTGCTATTCGAGACTAATGAGCGTCTTGATCTAATTACTTCGCTATTGAACCTATGAAGCAGAAATTTTAAATGGAGAACCATTGGTGACATCTATCTTGAAACCCTTCATAAAGCCCAGAGCCCCCAAGATCAGCTGAGTGAGGGCCGGAGCTTAGTTATTTGCTATTCGAGACTAATGAGCGGCGGATCTAATTTCTTTGCTATTCAACCTATGAAGCTGAACTTTGAAATGGAGAACCCTTGGGGACATATATCTTGAAACGCTTCATAAAGCCCAGAGCCCACCAGATCAGCTGAGCGAGAGCCAGAGCTAAGTTCTTTGCTATTCGAGACTAATGAGCAGTTGATCTAATTTCTTCACTATTGAACCTATGAAGCTGAACTTTGAAATGGAGAACCCTTGGTGACATCTATCTTGAAACATTTCATAAAGTCCAGAGCCCTCCTAGATCAGCTGAGCGAGAGCAGGAGCTAAGTTCTTTGCTATTCGAGACTAATGAGTGGCAGATCTAACTTCTTTGCTATTGAACCTATGAAGCTGAACTTTGAAATGGAGAACCCTTGGGGACATATATATCTTGAAACGCTTCATAAAGTCCAGAGCCCCCCAGATCAGCTGAGGGAGAGCCGGAGCTAAGAGATTTGCTATTCGAGACTAATGAGCGTCTGGATCTAATTACTTTGCTATTGAACCTATGAAGCTGAACTATGAAATTGAGAACTCTTGGTGGCATCTAGAAACGAATCGCAAAGTCTGAATCTCCCCAGATCAACTTAGTGAGCTCCGGAGTTAATTTCTTTGCTATCCAACCTAAAAAGCTAAAATTTGAATTACAGAACCCTTGGGACGCCTAGAAACGATACATGAAGCCTAGAGCACCCATAGATCAGCTGAGTGAGGTCTAGAGCTAACTTCTTTGCTATTCAACCTATGAAGCTTAAATTTGAAATAGAGACCTCTTGGGACATCTAGAAACAAATCGAAATTTTGAAACTTTCTAGATCAGCTGGGTGAGCTCCAGAGCTAAGTTCTTTGCTATTGAACCTATGAAGCTTAAATTTGAAATGCAGGTCTCTTGAAACATCTAGAAATGAATTATAAAGTCTGAAGCCCCGTAGATCAGCAGAGTGAGTACTGGAGTTAATATCTTTGCTATTAAACCTATGTTGCTAAAATTTGAAATACAGAACCCTTGGGACGTCTAGAAACGAATCATGAAGTCTAGAGCCTCCCAGATCAGCTGAGTGAGATCCGGAGCTAAGTTTTTGGCTATTGAACCTATGAAGCTAAAATTTGAATTAATTAATCCATTTTAATTAATTTAATCCAGAAGGGTGGGGGACAACCCAAGCATGAAAAAATAAAATAACTTCATACGAATTCGTTTCAAACCATTCTAAGACCGCATCTGTGGAAAAAAAAAAAAAAAAAAAACCATAGGTATGTCTGTGTGTGACAAATTTTTTCGATGCCACCCTGGCAACAATTCTCAACCGATTATCGTGATTCTTATTTGGTTCGATCCCAATTTCGGTCTAGTTGTGCCATAAACCTTGAGAATTT
This sequence comes from Adelphocoris suturalis, assembly GCA_030762985.1. Taxonomy (NCBI): domain Eukaryota; kingdom Metazoa; phylum Arthropoda; class Insecta; order Hemiptera; family Miridae; genus Adelphocoris; species Adelphocoris suturalis. The sequence continues at coordinate 14,529,084 of CM061046.1, forward strand.
CGGATTTACCGTCGTGTCGGGAGAGTAGAGGGGATAATTACCGATTCTTTCAAGCGCTTCCCAAGCTACATAACTAATCTCGCCAGATTTTCGTGATTATTATTTTATTTATTTTTTTTTTTTTTTCAACTATGAATACAGGTTTTGGATTGTATATCATGAGTTTCAAATTTCACTATGAATGTCACTATGAAATCATGATGTTTCAGCTATTATCGTCACATTGTCGCGATAATTTTATTGTTCAATTATGAATTTGGTCTAGTTTAGGAAAATACGTCAAGAATTTCAAATTTGATGGTGGAAGTTTAATGATGGAAATTGGCTGTCGGTGGAGGGTGTGAATGGAGGAGAAAGGTAATTTCTAGAAGTCATATATTTGTTGTCCTCTTTTTTTCCTCTCACCAAAATGATATACTATCTATCCATAGGGACGTCCCTGTAATGCATGCATTACTTACCAATATGTTTGCTATTCAACGTATGAAGCTGAAATTTGAAATGGTGCGTGTTCCACGTTCCTCCAATGTTTAGCCGTGGCTCGAGGTGGAAGCAAAAGAGAGACTGGGGCCCCCCATCGGGGTCAATGGGCGGAGCCCCTTGCGAGGCGACAGCGCCGAGTTTTCCTCAAAAAACTCAGTAAGCCTTTTTAGACATAGGAACAAGGGGTATATTTGGGATTAGGGCGATAATTTTTCGTCCTGCTAGAACCGCATTTTGGCTCACTATGCGCTGGTGAAATTGAACTTGTTTGGGATTATAAGAGGGTGGCAAAATAAATATACATCTGAGACCTGTCATCTATATAAATATTTTATTCCAGTTCTATTCACTCAGTACAGTACAATGCGTGTTCAGTGTAGGTACAAAGTTTTGATTCGTAGACAAAACAAAAATGTCTTCTAGATTTGATTACAGTGCAAAACTACCAATCATCGACATTGAATTTACAAACATAATTTCAACGTATAGGCTTTGTCATAGAATACAAACTACAGTTAACAACACCATTTACCATTTTGCTTCTGAATCTTAATAAAAAATATAGGTACTACTAATTAGGTACTGTACCATTAAAATATTAGGTAGGTACTTCAATATTTTTTCACTACCAACGTTTTCATAGCTTACGAGCAGATATATAGTTATATATACTGCGCTCTACATAATATTCGAGTAGGATAAAAGTGATGTTTGTTTGTAATAAGCAGCATCAAGCGCTTCTCATACCACAGGTAAGAGGTTCAATTATTATATTTTAAAAATAAAACTTTATAGATATAAAATACTTACAAGATAAAGCTACTAGCTAGAAAGTCTATAATAGCAGAGCTCATTACAGCCCAAGAGCCAAGTCCGAAAATAAGTTGTAATTTCAGGGGAAGGTCTTAGATTAGATTTTGAAAATTTAGTCCGATCTGAGTGAGAAAATCTTTGTTATCATGAAATTGGTCGAATACAAAATGACGGCTTGATTTTCCCATTTCAATGTTTTCTCTAATAATTCCTGAACCGTACATCCTACGGAAATTTTATACGTTATACGAAATTTATTCTCTCCTACCCCTGTTAAGACTTTTGCCCATCAATTCCCCTAGCGACCTTAATACTGGTCTGATTCAGGTCTGTCGAACCTCATTCGATTCAGGATTAAATACTATCATATCACAAGGTTCATATCGAACATATTTTAGCTAAGACCGTTTCCCATTAAAATAAAAAGTAAAAGTTCCAGTCATGCAGCATGATCGTATGAGCGAATTTTCATAAACCATCATCCTATCATACTATAGTATAATAAATTGCATTGAAACTGGAGCAATTTTAGTTGACAGAAATGGTTAAAAACCAATTTTATGGCAAAAAACTTATTCTAAATAAAATTCCACTGATTCAAAAGGGATTTTTGATATTTAAATTTTTTTTTGCAGTTTTTATAGATATTTTAGCAAATTTTAATGACATTTAAGTACGTTTTTCATCATAATTTTGACCAAAAATTTTTAATGTCCTAGTTAATCGTTGAAAATTTAGTTTTGACTAAAATTCTGCAAAAAAAATCGATAAAGTAAATTTTTGAAAAATTTTATTTTAAAATTTTTGGAGCCATTGCAATAGCTTTATTTTCTAAGAAAATTCGCGTTAAAGGTCGTTTTTGCGAACTTTGTGTAAAATAAAATAAAATTCATGAGTTCGGCTGTAGGTCACTGGGGAAAGGTAGCTATCAGCTAAAATATGGTCGATACGAACTTGGGAAAGTATTTAATCTTAAGTATAATGAGCTTTGGTAGACTAAAATCAGACCAATTCTATTAACGCCACTAGGTGATTTTGAAGGTCTAGACGGGGGGGAGGGGAGACCTAAAATTATCCCGATTTCAATTGTAATTAGCTGTAATTGTAATTCGCTTATTTGAAGAGAAATTGAGGGTTTTGGGTATCATTGGTTTTTATAAGCTCTACAACTTTGTTGCGTTTACAAATTTCCGTTAGAGTGTAAGGTTTGGGAATTATTAGAGAAAAACTTGAACATGGGGAAATTAAGTCATCTTTATTAGGTCGCCAATTTGTACTCCACCAATTTCAAGATGGCAGACAAAGACTTTCTTACTAGAACGGACTAAAATTTTCAAAATCTAATCTCGACCCTTCTCCTGAAATTACTATCCATTTTCGGCCCTGGTCCCTGGACTATTACGTTCGAAAAAAATATGTGTCGAATACGGCGTTGGGAACAGCTTGGATCGTCGTCTTAAATTGCCTATTGGTTGGATATGTTATTTATACAATTTCTTTTCGGAATAAAATACGCAAAATTAGCAAGAAATTTGGGTAAATTAGATCTTTTCGTCATAACGATGTAAAATTCCGAAAAAACAATAGGTAGGTACACAATGAAATACCATTAAAATATGGACCAGCTATAAATTGGCATTTAGGACTAATTTTCGCGGAACAAGAACGAATGAGATCATGTATGTAGTTAGTGACATTTTTGTTGGACCATATGCTAGTAAGTTGGCAACCTACTATTAAAATTTGTACAAATTTGGCTGACGTTACGAGAATTGGTAAGCAGCAAAGATCACGGAATCGGGCATGTGCAGAGGATGTAATTATATAATTGGGATGCAACGAAATTCATAAAATTACATCTACAGGATGGTCCCTAATAACTGCAGTTCAATTTACAGCAAAATCAGACAACTGAGAGAGCTGTTTGAAATATGTGTGAAATTAAATTATGACGTTTCTTTATTCGGGCAGTTCAGATTATAACAAGCTTTATAAAAAAGGCCTTCTGTCCTTAAATTTGTTTTTTAATTAAACTCCTTTTAATTAAAGCTTATTAAATTATGAGTCCGGGATGTAAAGTTTGCGCAAAGAAAATCGAAACCGTCGACTCCATCGGAATACCACTTCTTTGGGCGGAATTTTGACTTCAGAGAACCGTTTACGTGGCAAAAATGTGCTGGCGTCCTATTTTATCATGCATTTCATTTTGTGTAAGTAATTGAAATGAAATAGGCTGGAGTAATTGAGTAGACGCATATTTCAGTTTAGACACACGACTTTTCATATCCGAAGCTATTCCTAACGACATACGAATTTCATTTCCCTTTACCCATTTCATATTCGGCACAATTATTACGCATTTGTGCTACGTACGAATTACCATCCGCAAAACAACTAGAAAAATACGTTCAACTTACATAACAAGTTTTAGGCCAATTTATTCATTTCCGGACACAAGCTAATAAATATTACACTAACGTAATTATATCGTAACATTAGGCTGCCATGTACAAGTTATAACGTCACGGTATGCGTGGTGGGATTGTCATTCTATTTGTGAGCTCTCATTGTGAATAAAATGGTTTAGGTACTCATTTAGTAAATAGGCGAACGATTCATTTCCTGTAACTTTTATCATTGTCACAGAATTCCATGGTAATAATGTCAATACCAACTCCACTTTCCTACAAAAAGTATTTTCCAACACAAAGCACACTAAAGTTGTAAGAGAAAGGATAATATAATAGTTCCTAGTAGATTGAATGTTTATACTTCCCCGATGAGTGTTTCAAGTTCTAACAAAAGATGAGATTAAATTTAAATTGAAAAAAAAAAAAAGAAGAGAAAACCTGTTAGAAAACGGAAAATAATTATTTAAGAAAAATAAGGAGATACATTTTTCTTTTAGGTGTTTCGTGGATTGGAAGTTTATTGTGAGTTGTCGGACAGTTTTTTGTCTATTTTGGTGATACCGAAAATCGGCTGAAACAAAACATTGAGTTTTTTGTTCAATTATCTTGAGTTACTCGTATCTTCTTTCCGTTTCATTATGAGGTGATAAGATGTCAATGCTCCAAGATGGAATACCAGCTTTGTTATAGCTGAAGATGGTACGGTCTAATGTGTATTGATGGCAGGGTAAGAAAAGTTGTTCGAGTTGGTCCGCGAATCGGTCTGGAGTAGATGGTCCAGGGTTGTGTACTCCATCATGAGCAGTACACAGCCCAGTATGACCTGAGAATGGGCAAGGGCAACTTGATCAGCGCTGATCTGGGCTCAGCAGCCAGTTCAAACTATGTGCTGCCCAAGATCGAGCAAGTACCTACTTATCAGCCAAGCTTTGAGGGCTGGTTTGGACCTGCTTCAAAGAGTACAGCACGGACATGCCTACTATATTGTCTCTGCATAAAAAGAATGTACTGCAAATAACGTATGAATCGTGTGCATTGGTATTACATTTGTGTGAAATGACATATCTGGAAGCTGTTCTGTCTAGGCCGATAGGCAAATAATGCGTTCGACATATTAATTAAGGCCATAAACACTACAAGAATGAAGACATAACCTCCCATTTAAACACAGCAACAACAACAACAACAGGTTTGTGCGCGCTGGCCAGCAAGACACTTGCAATCCTCTTTAAAGTCACTTATGCGTCTGCAGTGGTCTTTTGGGCCAACCTCGGGCGGTATACTGGAGCTGGACTTTTGGCAGTAGGTATTCTTCCAGCCAATTTCAAGTCACCAGCGAGTTGTTCGAAATCAACAGTAGAATTTTTACTAGCTACTTGCAGGGCAGCTTCTCCATGCTGAAGCATCTTGTTACCTACTCCGAAGCAACCATTTCCCTCCTTTGAATGTGTAGTGAGATGCTGCGAATGAATCGATTGCCTATCTTTTTATTCATCGAGCCCCTTCAAAGGAATTCTCAGTTAAATCATTCACAAGTGACGAGACCTCTGTTAAGTGAGGCCTGGCACACGCACTGGCTGATAGACAAATGTCTTTCAAGTCACCACAAGAGGCACGAAATCACGACCATCAATTGACAAGGAAGTACGAAACTTGGCTTCCTAGAGGCAGAGGACCCGTAATCTCGCCTTACTGACAGATTATACATTTAAAAAAAAAAACAAGTAATAAAAAGCTTTACAGTTCGTCTTTACTCAGTCATTTGGTTCCATAAGATCATACCAAGTTTTCTCTGTGTGAGGATTATAAATATTCAATTCAGCTGAAATTCAGAAGGGCCACTATGAATTTCATCAATTTTTCCAATAACAGCCAGCCAGCTACATTTTAAATGCCTAACCCAGAATATTGTGAATCTGCATATATCAACTGGCTTAACAATTTGGTATTGTGGTTTTGTGCTCCGTAATTTGCAAATAAAAAAAGGAGTGGAATCAAATTAGAGAAAGAAGTACAAGAATCTTGGAAAAATCACACACAAAAAATTATGAAAAAACAAAACAAGTAGGTAATAGGAGTGGTAAGTGTAAAAATATATTACCTTCATTAAATAAATAAAAAAATGTATACACCATTCACTATGGATCTAGCTAAAAATTAATGTACGATAAGTACTTAATTGGGTATTATCGTACAGAAGAACCATTATCATTTAGGTAGGTACAGGATTTACATCAGACAGTCGAAATCAACATGGTGGAATTGTTGTCAACAATTGATCACCTACATATTTAATTATACAAAGAAATAAATCAAGCTTCAACAATGTTCAATCACAAAACCTTCCAATGAGAGCTCCTATCACCTAAAAAATTTAAATTTAATTATCTCAAGAATGTATTTCAAGAACTGTTCATTACAGCATAGGTACTACATGTATATTTACGTTACAACTCTAACAACCGTAATAATTTGGTTCATTTGTATAGTTCAGTGTATCACACTTTCCAAAATCACACTTGAATAAGATGGATGCTATTTCTAAAATTCCTCCCACAAAATAATAGAACTGCGATTTCGTTGGTGCTTGAATTTTAGATGTACAAAAATATCTATTGAACAAAAACTTATTTCTTTTAATAAAAAAAAAAGATTTGTACGCAACTAGAACTACTTACAGGTACAAACTATATTTACAAAACTAGATACTCACAAAAAATTTGAAACAATTTATTAACCTTTTTTTGGCAAGTATTTTACATGAATATGTTCATTTATTCATAAACCACTGCTTCCGAAAAGTCCTCAGGCACAATTAAATGACATCGAACGAGAACGAAATACGATTAAATAATGATAATCAATCGGAAAATCAATAGAAAATAAGCAGGAATCATAATATCAAACAAAATGTTGCCCGATCAAAAAAAGAAGGTTTTTTCTAAATCAGGGAAGACTACTAGGTAGGTAATTGAAAAAATAAGTACAGTACAACGGACGAAAATATTATGGAATCCCTCGCTACTATAATCTAGATACATTTATCTTGTATCACATTTTATTTTAGGGCTACGTAGGTACATGTTACCTAGGTACATAGGTTTATACTTACACGATTGCTCTAATAATTTCATGAATTTTTCTCGTTAGGTAACACGTATCATGCGACAATATTTATAGGAAAACATTAGGGGTATTCATGGTCTTTACGTCTATGTTGAAAGCGTCGTAATCTGCAGGAATCATGAGGATCCCATGTTAACTCCGTTATGCTAAACTTCGTAAAATAGCATCAGAAGATTTTTATGATAACAGGTGTGTAAAAGAAGAAGGTGAATACCTGCGAGGCACGTAAAAAGAGTACAACAACAACACGAAAGGCATCTTACTTGCAGGTTATATTTTAAAATAGTTTCAAATTTTTATTGCAGATTTGGATCCTACGTGAAATTTTATGAAGAAACGACCCGTCACTCGATTTTTTAGGTAACGGGCCCGATTTTGCTCCAAAATTTGCGCATTTCCTCTCTTAAAGTGCAATAACTAAGTTTTTGAAGATAATAAATTGCCACATGTAATACATGATTTTGGGGTATAGTTATAGAAACGCCGCTAGATCGCTCTGTAAAGCCCTCCTCCGTGGTGAGGCTGTAGACGCAAGTAAGCGACTTAGCTTCTTTGAATGCAAAACGTGAAAATCAGCTTTTGGCTTTCCGCCATTTTGCATTGATACGACATGGTCTTGTCTCAGACCCCAGACTCCGTTTTCCATAACGTATCGTATCGTAAAGTCTGGATTTTTACGATGGTTGTTTTCGAAGTTAAACACATTTAACATGTTACAACATAAACTCTCCGACCATGAATTCCCTTATTGATGATCTCCAAAATAAACCAGATCGCTAGTAAATGTTCAACAAAAATTATTGATGATTTGGTATTATATAATTAATACGTATTATTTGTTAGCCGTCAGTGATAGCTCATATGACCCCACTCACCGTATTTATTAACGTTTTTGTGAATTGGATTTCACGGAGGTGTTCATGATAGCAGTCAAACTTCAATCACACAAAAGCTGTGATGTTTCAATGGCGAAATAGAAACTACATTGCGATAAGAAAACACAAAGAAATGAAACGAATTTAAATAAATTTCATTTAGGGCAGGTGATAAATAGGAACCTGGGAATACACAGGAAATTTTAAAAAACAACTTCGAGGTAAAAGATGAATAGGTAAGTACCTAAGTGATTTCTGGTCTATCACAGTAAAGTGATGTGTTCTGAACATTTTGGACGGTTTGTGAAACGAGAATTTTCTAGTATGGATCGCGATGAAACTGTGAAGTATCCAATATTGATTATAATTTATAAGTGCATCTGAGAAATAATGATTGATCATGAGCCCATTTTGCATTAAGATTTCGCGACATGAGGAGTGTCTGAATAGTGGACAGGGCAGTACAGCCTACCATACCTGCTTCAGTTCTAGAAAAAAAATCCTAATTTTATTTTCGACAATTTTAGTTAAATAGAAGGTTGTTTTGTGAAATGTCGGTTATTGAGATTTCACGTTATGTGGGTTGGGAGCTGCGTTTCAATCAGTCGTTGTTACGAATTATCTCAATTGTATAGGAGACAATTCAGGAAATAAAACGATTAACCATAAGAATTGGAGTAAAATCAGATGATTCTTTGGGATAAATCAAAATCGGTGCGATATCAAGATTGCGCATGCGCCAAAACTAAAAAAAGAGGGGTGAAGCAGGGCAATCTTCCGTTCAGTTTGTTAGCACCCCTTGGGCATGCCCGAAATGATGAACCGAGTGGTCCAAGTTACTAATGTTTTCTCTTATATCTACGGAGTTGTCCTTAGATAGTATTTGATAATATTATTTTCTTGTAGGCTTCAAGAAAATTACTACTATTATATTAAACTTTTTTGAACTGACAACTTTATACCACTGATTTTTAATATCCATTTTTTTTTTCTCATAAGAAGGGATGGAAATCAAAAATTATTATTCATAACTTGAGAATATTATTCAATAAAACCTTTGGGGGGAACATTTCATTCCAAGCAAAGATGGTCAGAAGAAGGGCAAAAGTTGAATATTACATTTCAGAGGAATAATGTCCTTAGGGGTTCCACACAGTAGTTATCTATATGGTGTGTTCAAGTGTGGGCATAACCCTGTGACAGTTCCCGTGAGATCCAAGAGAATGCGCGTCCGTCGCTATCACGTCATTCTCAAGTTCTTGAAATGCTGCGTTTGGCGATAGATGAGGATCCGAGAACGGGAAAATCGTCTTCTCTGAACATAGCACATATGCTATTAGTACGAGTTGTATCTCTTATGGTACTGTCACACCCCCCTCTCTCTATGAGTGGGGATTTAGGCCCCATTGCACCTCTGGGGACGATCTAAGTCTGTTACAACCCATGGAGGGTTATTTCAAGTAAATATCATCAATTTCAGACCTTTACCTACCACGGCAACTGTGCAACGTCACCAACTTTTTTGCACAATAGAAGTGGGAAAACCTAAATCCTCAAATTATTACCTCATGAGACGGAATTTCGAGCAAAAACTAAGTAGTGGAAGATGTTTAAGGTAATTCTGAATCCAATTTTGAAGTTAAAAATACACAACAATCAGACAATTTCGCGACTGATTTCCGAAAAGCATGGAATCGTTAACTAAAATGGGCTCATGATCATCATTTTAAACGCAGCTGGAGTCAAACAGAATGAATACCTAGTAAACAGTAGCAATAAATTGTTGAAATCGTAGGTCAGAGCTCATTTTTTCAATATTATTAAAATATTTATCTAGAAAATCTTTAGACACTACACAGGTCACTTATTGGAACAATTGGACACTAGGATAAGATTACATTAAACGGATTCACAAAAAATACCCCACGTTAATTTGGATATACGTAAATATTTTATTAATCTGCCGCTAGGACTATCTGGAACAGACAACAATATGATGGCGAAACGAGTACCACCTACAAAACTGTAATATATAAACTTCCAACGCTGTCCATGAATTCAACTCGATTCGTCTTGTAAAACGTTTTTTTGAGATTTGATTTGTTCATCAAGATTTTTTCAAGATCAATTCTTAAAAATATGAGTTTTCTTAAATCATTCATCCAGTTTGAAAAATTAACTAATAAATAATATGAACCCATCAGTCAATGTTGATATGAACAAAGAGGTTACACTGTTCGCAAAGCTGATTGGGAAGTGGAATGAATTAAGCAACCGATCATTTATTGAGTGCTGCATATATAATCTTTATAAAAATTCCAATCAGCAGTAGATTATACAGCTAGAATTGTACCAGCAGCAAGAAGATCTAAACTAGCAACCTCAATCACAGCGAACACTTTTTAATTAAGTAAGTCGCCTTGCTTTCTTTATAAGTTATTCCCTGTGGCCCTTGATATAAATATATAGAGAGACGATATTTAGTAAACTGAAAAACGTAATGAGAAATTAGCATGTCCAGCAGTTTAATAAATGAAATTAGGTATAACAAAATCGTTATAATAAATAGGTAGGTACTACCGAAAGAATGAGTCATCATTTTGTACGTAGGTATTTTGGCTTGAGACCAATGCCAATGTAAGACTCTGATAACCAGAGTAAGGAAGTCATTTAGATTATATTCTAATAGACAACAATTTTAACAGAAACTGATAGTGTACCTGAGTACTAGGAATCAATATTAACTGGATCGTGCAGATTAAATATTCAACGGGTGACTGAGGACATAATTCCGTAGGTATTCTGTCCGATTTTGAGCCTTGCATGTCCTGGTTTGGGTGGCGGTGTTCTCTTCTCTGCCCCAATGTCCTCTTTTGCGTTCAAGTGTCCTTGTCTGGGTTTAGGGCTCAATGGCGGTCTTCTGCGACGTCGAAACTGGTTCCCAGTCGTCTTCCTTCTTCGTCTTGTCACCACCTTGCGGTTCGAGAGTGCAACAAAAACATTATGAAATCCCGAAAGGGGAAATAAACAGGCAATAACACTTCTGCAAATATCTTTCCTCAACATAGGGTTTTTGAATGGTGAAACATCATATTTATCAACCAGAAACTTGTTTACATACAAAATAAATCAAGGAAGAGAGAAATATGCATATCTATCCATTCCAGAAGATGCTTTCAAGACTGCTGAGTTCAGTTCCTCAGCCCTTAATGGGAAATGAGAAATAATCATGAGGAAGCACTGGTGTACCACACTAGAGCCATTAAACATAGCCAACAATGAAAATGCCTAATCTGCCAGCATCGCAACAGAAATGTCACAGCCCAAATATGTTTGATACCTCGGACGGAAAACTAACCTTCCTTTTATCAATGTTAAAAATAAATGTTTCTCCTCCCTCCAATCTCTCAATTTAACGCTAAAATCTCTGCAATTTCGACAACCTTACATACATAAGGAGACAACAAGACAATGGGTGATAAAACCCCCCAGATTTCCAAAATTTTATCCAACAAACACGACGAAACAAAAGTACTCTCTGAGATGTTGAGGAGCCCAAAACAACTATTATTAATATGAAGTACAACACTACGAATCCAAGCTCTGATGAGGCCGAAAAGGCGAAAGCGCTAAGCAATATAAGAAATTAAAACTTGAGAAGCCTAATCTACAATTTCTCAACCCTCAAAGCACCACTACCGTCTACGGCATAGGCACAACCCCAGGAGAAAACTAACCTCTTGTCCTTACTGCTAAGGAGAAATTTCCCAGCGGGTTGAGCTAGTGAAAGTTTTCCTTGAACATAAGACTTTCACGGAGTCAAATACCAGCCGTCTCGGCTGGTTTGGGGTCGAACAAATGACTAAGTGAAACTGCAGGCCACTGGCTCAGCAGATACTCCACGAAGAAGTCCAGAAATCGAGCAAGGTTGTGTCACAGAGTGAGTTTTGACTCAAGTGAGTGAGTAAGCGAAAGATGCTCAGGGAATGTGACATTGACAGTCTTTTGGTTTGAGGGGGATTTAATTATTGTTTCGAATTATTTCGGGTTCCTACTGACTGCGCCAACTTTTACGGCCCAAAAATGTTTGATATCTAGGACGGAGTTCGAACTTGTGTCCTTACTACTAAGGAGAAATTTCCCCTTTAGCTGCAACACTCCAACTGGTTGAGCTATGAGGCAGATTAAATCAAACTTCTTCCACTCAAAGAGTTTTCCTTGTACATAACAGAATATGTTGTGGACTCTGTATGGATGATATCTACGAACTTATTTAATATATCCAAGTTTGTCTTTTTTACTAAAAGTATTGTAATTTTATGAAATGGGCATTAAGATGATGGGATAGCAGACGTAGGTACACGTCTTCAGGAGTAATTTCTTTCCCCAATTATTAGGTATATAGGTACCTATTCATTTCAACTACTTTAGATGACGGGATCAATGTTAGGAACACTGTGCCTTGGTTATTAAAGACGGGCAAAGCGCTTAGGAAGTTTAAACTAATTCCTCACTGTGGTGAAATCCACCCCTCTTGTCAACAGCCCTTTTCAGGGCTACCAAAAAGAGGTAGACACAACACAAAAATATTTACAAGACTTCGAGTTATAACTCCGTCAAACAAAATATTTCACCAGAGAGAAAATACGAAATTCTCTCTCAAAAGTGAAATATTAAAGAATAACACACAAGGCGACCTCCCCAAACATTTACTGGGCGAGAGAGATGCGACAAACATCTCGAAACAAGTCGCCTTGAATGAGAAACCTCAAACAGGAAAACTCAAGGTCGTTCAGCCACCCCCGGGGACCCCGTCACAGCGACGGACGCAGGGAAACCACCTCGAAAGACCAACTCAGCTATCATATGCACAGATACTGAGAAAACACTGTGCGAACCAATGAGATTGCACAGTCGAATTTATGAAATTAAGCGGACCAACCAGGAGGCGGCAGGAGGCGGCCACCTCCCTATAAATACCCCGCTGGGAGCCCTCCGAATTTCATTCCACTCTCCGCTCTCGACGACGACACACTCTGAAGTACGAAGAATTCTACACGCTCTACGCTGACGAACCTTCTGCCTTACGAAGTCATCTCAAGAACGGTTTCCTACTGCTTTCTACAAGCCAGAACTTCTCTCCACACAGATTTCGCATTGGCATCTACGAGTCCAGTGATTATTCATCCTGCTCATTGCCCAACGTAGTTCATCTGTCAGGACGCCACCCGGTACAGCTATCGATATTCTCTTTAGCTCGTACGCCCGAGGGACGTTCCGAGCCGTGTCGCCCGGGTTTCGTAGCCTTAAGCTCGTAACCGACTGCTGTGGGCACGCCGGTAAATTACTCAGCTCCTCCGCTCTAATTTACCGTCTAAGGAAGCCTTTTTCAAGGCTACGAGGTAGGACCCTGACATACGAGCATTGGAAAGACGCTCTGTCAAGCGAGTCCACCTCCCAAACCCTCTATTTTTCACACATAGAGGCATCGAAACGAGCTAAAAACTCAGTCATTTCGATGGAACGTCGGCCTTCCTACTTCCCCTTGCAAGGGGAGGCGGACGACGGCGAAGCCGGGCCGAGTAGCCCACGTAGTGCTCCCTACCGGCCACACGGCGAATCCGCTGAACCCAGCGACAGCGCAAGGCGCGACCCTCACGTCCGGATCGCCTTCTCGCCCGACGTATTCGTTCGAGAAACGTTCGAACAAGCCTCGCCTATACAAAAGATCGAGGAAACTTTTCAGACTCGCTCTGAAGCCGATCATTACGATTCGACCAAGCTGTCCGAATACCCACGATATTCGACGCAGGCTTACCCGGCCGATCCGAGTGTCAAATACACTCCAAATGTACAAAAAGCGAAGGATACTTTTCAGTACCTCAACCAAGCTCAACATATTCCCCTTTCAGATGTAAATCTAAGGCCGGAATATTACAAAACGGCTCAGTACCAAACTGATCGAACCCAGCACTTGCTACGCGGGCCCAGCGCTCCACACGGCTGCGACACGAACTATCCCCCCTTTCAGTCCGCCAAACCAGTTGACCTTGGCGGATCCGCTCACATTCCTCGCGGGGATGACCCGGGGACCAACCCGCATAACCGGGATATAAATGTCCGACTTGGCCTACCTACGCCAAGTAAAACATATTTAAATCCACTACAAATGGTGACCCCGCCTTTGAACAGGCTCAACACGGAGCATTTCGTTCCCTCTTATGAAGCTAGTGGATTTCAGGGAACCACTGCGGGCGTGCGACCCCCGCCGGGCCTCTACGCCCCACATCTCACGCAACATCCCTCTACACAAGGTGGTTTTCAAGCACTTTTAGAGGAGATGGGAGATTATCAAAAACCAATCTTCCAAAAGAAGAATATCGATCGTGCACTCGCCGAGTTCGATCAATACTGCGTGCGAAAACACCTGAGAACGCAAAACGAATGCTTCTCAGCTATATACAAGTGGGTACCAGAAGAAATGAGGGAAGCTATCGACTCAGCTTACCTCACGGCACCCCACGCACCCTACGAAGAGGCCAAACAGCGCCTCCAGCGAGAATATGGGTTGTCCTTACAGGACAGGCTCCTCGCACTCGAGGACCCCGCATCTCTCGCCAAAAAACCCAGCACCAAGTACCACGAAATGTACTCGAAAGCTGTTGGGTACTTTTCGGAAGCTCTGATCACTCAAAAGTGGATCGAGACTCTTCCCATCGAAGCACGAGGTATGGTCGCAGCTCAGCCTACCACGACCTCCCGGCTCGACCTAGCTGATACGCTACACGCGTACAGAACAGAGAATACTTCTCTGAACATACGAGGAGTAGAATCTACTCCGAAATCCATAAATACTGGTTTCAAAAAGGCCCTCTCGAAACAAGCTGAGTTCAAACCCCAACCAGTGGAGAGTAAGCCTCACAAACCGACGGCCTATGTCTGTCAAAACCACGCACGTTTCGGTAACGAAACTCGCAAATGTGCAGACCCAGAACACTGCACTTGGAAGACAAACACTGCTTCCAAAACTAGCAAAAAGGCTGCGACTATAAGCCAGCCTAAAACCCGGGTTTCTACCGAAAATACTCAGCAGTCGGTACAAGAAAGTACCATTCCAACCTCCGACACAGAGAGTTCGGAAAACGAATAACTGCCAGCGTATCTGAGCCTATACGCCGGCAGTCTACTGAGTATAAAAGGCTTTTTTTCAAGTGCAAACTAAATGGCACTGAATTCCTCATTGACACGGGAGCAGAAGTGAACATTCTGCCCCACAATGTCACAAAAAAATTGGGCTTGAAAATTCTGAAGTCCAACGTTAAGCTCACAGCAGCTAACGGAGCCCCTATAGACACACTAGGGCGAGCTGACACAACAATTAACATCGGCCTCGGGGACGTGACCACCGAGTTTATGATCACGAAAGTTGATCTAGCGATCCTAGGTATTCCATTCCTCGAGTCTTGGGATATCGGAATACGGGTCAAACACAAGTACATTTATAAAGATAAAATAAAGTGCTATGCCGATCAAAAAATAGCTGCAGCCATGGACAAAAAGTTCACTGACGAACAAATAGCAGCTACTATCCCTCATCGTGATAATACTCCTCAACCAGAGGACGTGCAAATCACGGAGGACGAAAACATTCGCTCTATCATTAACAAATACAATGATAAAATGAGCAAAATTCAAGGTAAATGGAAAAACAACGGGGTTTACCACCGTATAACCACGGAAGGAACACCAGTACACTTCCGAGCAAGACCCATGGCGGGCGAAAAACGGGCTCAAGTCAAAAGTACTTTTGACAAAATGCTTTCAGAAGGCATAATTGCACCATCGGATTCCGAATGGGCATCCCCGTTACACTGTGTGCCAAAAAAAGACGGGTCATGGAGAATCACCGGCGACTACCGTTTCCTCAACGCGAAAACGAAGAAAGACGCCTACCCTCCTCCTCACATTCGCTCTTTCCAAGCGAATTTACATGATACGCAAATCTATTCGACAATAGATTTACAATCAGCGTATTATCATATTCCAATGCACCCAGATGACGCTCATAAAACTGCGATTATTACACCTTTCGGTCTTTATGAGTTTAAGAAAATGAGCATGGGTTTGGCCGGAGCGGCTCAAACATGGCAAAGATACATGGACAGCATCATGCGAAAATTTGATTTCGCATTTGTATACCTAGATGACATCTTGGTGGCTTCTAAAAATTATAAAGAACACATGAACCACCTCAGACAAATTTTTGACAAACTAGGGGAACACGGACTTCGAGTAGGTTTTGATAAATGCATTTTTTCAAAACCTACCGTCGATTTCCTGGGTTTCACTATCTCGAAGGAAGGGATAATTCCTAAACGAGATAAAATAGAAGCCATAGAACAATTTCCTAGGCCAGTAGACGTACGAAGTATACGCAGATTCCTAGGTATGTGTGGTTTCT
This sequence comes from Adelphocoris suturalis, assembly GCA_030762985.1. NCBI lineage: Eukaryota > Metazoa > Arthropoda > Insecta > Hemiptera > Miridae > Adelphocoris > Adelphocoris suturalis. The sequence continues at coordinate 14,545,253 of CM061046.1, forward strand.
ACCGAGCATGCTCAAGCAAATTCGCTCACACGGCACAACCTCTGTATGACTCCATTCAGTCAAACAAAAAAAATGACAGAACACCTATCGAATGGACATCAGAGAGAGAAAAAGCTTTCAACAGCTTAAAACAAGCAATGATCAAAGCAACATTGCATAACATTGCTCACCCACACCCTACGGCTGAGTGGAGATTAGTCTGTGACGCATCCGACACACACATCGGAGCGGCACTAGAACAAGAAATTACAGACAAACATGGCTCGAAATCGTACCAACCATTGGGATTTTTCAGTAAAGAAATTCCAGAACAATGGAAGAACAAAGCATCGTTCGACAAGGAAATGTTCGCCGTTTACCAAGCGTGCATTCACTGGCACAACGACTTGGACGGCAGATCTTTCCATATTTGTTCGGATCACAAGCCTCTGCTAGGCACGATGCTTAAGAAGAATGCACATTTTTCTAAAATGAGATTAAGATGGCTAACATACATCTCTCAAATGACGAGTGACATTCGTCATATTTCCGGAGAGAGCAACGTCGTCGCCGACGCACTCTCCAGACCCTTCGATCCGGTTGAAATTCAAACGAAATCGATTTCAACCCAGACGGACGAGGGTCCACCCATAGCCGAAATTTCGAAAATTACGGCTGCAATAGAATGCAATCTTCTACTGCACATTTCAAATTCACAAATTCGTTCTCCCCCCTACCGCGGAGGACAAATTGAAACTCACACGAGTTGAATTCTCTCAAGGGGAAATTTGGTGTAACCTAGACCTAGGACACCCTAGACCTTATATTCCAAACGAAATAAGGGAAGAAATAATAAGCCAAATTCACAATTTGGGACACCCAGGTATACACTCTACAGTGTATAAAGTTAAACAACGATATTTTTGGCACGGACTCCGTGCAGATGTCTCAAACTGGGTCCGAGCGTGCGAAACTTGCCAACGAGCAAAAATCACGCGCTCCGTGAAGCTCCCTTACTCCGAATTTGAAACGGCAAACAAATTTTCACACGTACACGTTGATATTACCGGACCTTTACCTTTAGCTAAAGGAGGGAAACGTTACATTTTGATGATGGTTGATAGAGCAACGGGTTGGCTAGAGGCAGTCCCTCTTAACAACATCGAAACAACCACAATCACAAACGCCTTTATCAATATTTGGGTGGCTTCAAAGGGCGTACCTAAATACATCACAAGTGATCAAGGCACTCAATTTGAATCAGATCTGTTCAATTCCATTATGGAACGTCTCGGAGTAAAACATACTCACACGTTACCATACAAACCATCAACAAACGGAATGGTAGAACGCAGGAATAGATCTTTGAAAGAGGCTCTCAAAGCTCAAAACGAAAATTGGCTCGACGCACTTCCCAAAGTTCTACTCGCCATGCGTACGGCAGTAGACCCGGCGACCGAAACTACGCCTTTCCAAAAAGTTTACGGAATTGACGTACCACTCCCAGGAGACATTTTCGTAACTTCTACGAACCTTTCGGAACCTCTTTTCTTCCGACCTACGCATATTAAACATAATAATACGAAATATGCCGTAAACATGCCCAAAAATTTGGATACATGTACTCATGTCTATATCAGAGTGCCCACACAGCTCACCTCTCTGCAATGTCCTTACACGGGACCATTCAAAGTGGTTAAAAGAGATAAGTTTTCGGTTACAGTGCAAATTGGCGAACATACAAAAAAAGTTCCCAAACAGCAAATAAAACCAGCTTATACTCTACAATCGGACGAAGCTGTATCACAAGAACAATCTGTATCACAAAATCAGGCAGAAAGTGAGGAGAAAACTCCCCGAAAATCTGCCAGAAGGCACGTTCCCTCTACCAAATTCGACGAGAGGTGGGTAACGGCGCTCGAAACACCCCAGCCGGCGTCGTCGTTGATAACACGACGTCTTAGGGGGGCCCCTGTGGTGAAATCCACCCCCTCTTGTCAACAGCCCTTTTCAGGGCTACCAAAAAGAGGTAGATACAACACAAAAATATTTACAAGACGTCGAGTTATAACTCCGTCAAACAAAATATTTCACCAGAGAGAAAATACGAAATTCTCTCTCAAAAGTGAAATATTAAAGAATAACACACAAGGCGACCTCCCCAAACATTTACTGGGCGAGAGAGATGCGACAAACATCTCGAAACAAGTCGCCTTGAATGAGAAACCTCAAACAGGAAAACTCAAGGTCGTTCAGCCACCTCCGGGGACCCCGTCACAGCGACGGACGCAGGGAAACCACCTCGAAAGACCAACTCAGCTATCATATGCACAGATACTGAGAAAACACTGTGCGAACCAATGAGATTGCACAGTCGAATTTATGAAATTAAGCGGACCAACCAGGAGGCGGCAGGAGGCGGCCACCTCCCTATAAATACCCCGCTGGGAGCCCTCCGAATTTCATTCCACTCTCCGCTCTCGACGACGACACACTCTGAAGTACGAAGAATTCTACACGCTCTACGCTGACGAACCTTCTGCCTTACGAAGTCATCTCAAGAACGGTTTCCTACTGCTTTCTACAAGCCAGAACTTCTCTCCACACAGATTTCGCATTGGCATCTACGAGTCCAGTGATTATTCATCCTGCTCATTGCCCAACGTAGTTCATCTGTCAGGACGCCACCCGGTACAGCTATCGATATTCTCTTTAGCTCGTACGCCCGAGGGACGTTCCGAGCCGTGTCGCCCGGGTTTCGTAGCCTTAAGCTCGTAACCGACTGCTGTGGGCACGCCGGTAAATTACTCAGCTCCTCCGCTCTAATTTACCGTCTAAGGAAGCCTTTTTCAAGGCTACGAGGTAGGACCCTGACATACGAGCATTGGAAAGACGCTCTGTCAAGCGAGTCCACCTCCAAAAACCCTCTATTTTTCACACATAGAGGCATCGAAACGAGCTAAAAACTCAGTCATTTCGATGGAACGTCGGCCTTCCTACTTCCCCTTGCAAGGGGAGGCGGACGACGGCGAAGCCGGGCCGAGTAGCCCACGTAGTGCTCCCTACCGGCCACACGGCGAATCCGCTGAACCCAGCGACAGCGCAAGGCGCGACCCTCACGTCCGGATCGCCTTCTCGCCCGACGTATTCGTTCGAGAAACGTTCGAACAAGCCTCGCCTATACAAAAGATCGAGGAAACCTTTCAGACTCGCTCTGAAGCCGATCATTACGATTCGACCAAGCTGTCCGAATACCCACGATATTCGACGCAGGCTTACCCGGCCGATCCGAGTGTCAAATACACTCCAAATGTACAAAAAGCGAAGGATACTTTTCAGTACCTCAACCAAGCTCAACATATTCCCCTTTCAGATGTAAATCTAAGGCCGGAATATTACAAAACGGCTCAGTACCAAACTGATCGAACCCAGCACTTGCTACGCGGGCCCAGCGCTCCACACGGCTGCGACACGAACTATCCCCCCTTTCAGTCCGCCAAACCAGTTGACCTTGGCGGATCCGCTCACATTCCTCGCGGGGACGACCCGGGGACCAACCCGCATAACCGGGATATAAATGTCCGACTTGGCCTACCTACGTCAAGTAAAACATATTTAAATCCACTACACTCACATTATAATCTGTACCAGGCAAATTTAATCTACTATCTGAACTGTCTTGAACGATCTTTGTGCAGATCCACAAGAATAAAGTCCCCTTGCCACTTATAATTTGTATTGTTCCCAGTAAGTATTGTTGTATTGAAAAATGTTATTCACTTTTAAGGAGGCAAGGCAACTGGTTGACCCAACTGACTGCATTCTGTAGAAAGAATGGCCTAATGGTTTGTATTTCCCCATTTTGGGCACCTTATTGATTTGGGGATCCTAAGGTTACTCCATATATTTACATTTGTTGCTCAGTTCAACAATTTTCCTATATTTTTCCAGTCCTGGTCTTTAACAGAGGCCATTTCAATTATAATGTATGATGCCAGGGCTTTTTGCCTAGATCTCCAAAATGTGTCACAGTTGCACCACATTCACATAGTGGGGAGGGTGTCTTGACCGTTAGAAACAGGGTCATCTAAAGTGTCGCATGAGGACCCCGATTATTAGGTTTGTTTGAGATCTACGCATTAATATAATCCAGTCTGATTGATTTTTATCATCGCTGGATACACAAAATAGTAGATCTGGTGATGTCTTTACTCATACTCTGCAAGATCCTTAAAGGCCAGGTATTGGCTTTAACCTTGCACTCATTCTTTTTAATGCCTACTGCCGGGGGCTGGTCCATAATTTTCCCAAGACAACCCCAGCCTAGCAAGGCGATCTACCTCCTCATTTTCTATAAGTCCCTCATGACCCGGTACTCAATTAATATACACTTTATTGTTATGTTGGAGTGTACCTACTTTGGTCAGTTTATCTTTGGTCTGTATTACCACCATGGAAGTTGTAACAGAATTCATCAGCACTTTGATTACTGGCCCAATTATCGTTTGATTTCGAAATCAAAGGGAACAAAAGGTTATAATCTATAATCATCTCCCCATTGGATCGTTGCTGTGACAGCCGAAGTGCAAACGCTGGTATGGGCACAGTTTGTGAGACCCATGAAATATAACGGTAGAGCTAAATGCTCAGGATGGGGATTCGTATTAGCCATATTAACCGAGCATTTATTAAATAGTGTTTTCTTGAGACATTTCCGTTTAATATTCCTAAAGATTACATATTAAACCAGAAAATAACCCATACCATATAAAAAATCGATTCCGCCAGTTAGACCTGCATATTTCACCAACATTGTTTAACACAAAGATTCAGCCCATTGAGAAGATTGAAAAATATAATGTTTCACGCAAAAGAGCGATATATTACTTACTCGATTAGAAGACAACAGCGGACTATAATTTATTGATATTATCACAACCTGCATTTTATAGTAGCGAAATCCACTGGAAACCCCAAACATGCATCTACAGCCACTACGAAGCGAATAATCTACTCACACCACTAAAATAACACAACCACTTCTTGATGTTTCCACAATTGAAGTTCTCTGAAGAATCGACTAATTTGGTTTGTTACAATTTACCCTATCTAGTCTACATGATAGGTAGGTAAGTATTAGTAACGTAGGTTCAAGTTCAAAAATTAGTTACCTATATTTATATCCCATTAAGAATTACCGTTGGGAATGCACCCTGATAATACCGGAGAGTTTAGAATTGCTTGTTGTTTCGTACTGGAAAGTCACCTGTCAGTGGTGGACCTAACCCTGCCGCAAGTCTGTTACAAGATGAAATGTTTGTAGATATTAAGTAAGTCATGGATTTAAGAAAGTGTGATTTTATTTTGATATTATGAACTCTAATATGTTGATGAATGATAGAATTATTCAAAGTTACCGCCTTTGGCCATCACACACTCTTTTGGTCTTTGGGGTCTGCCCTCTATGGAAATACGCAGCACTTCCTAAGGGAAACCGTTAACTGCTTTGACCAGAGTCAAAGCAGTTCATGTTTGACCAGAGTCAAAGCAGTTCATGTTTGACTAGCGTCAAAGCAGTTCATATTTGACCGGAGTCAAAACGACAAGATACCTCTGGCCTGTACCTCTCAGGTAGCCCAAGAAAGAATTGGGAGAGTTGAACGAGCCCATCGTCACTCAAGGTGGACGAGACTTTCTGGTGGTGCTGTGGGGAGATCCCATTGATGGCACCACAAAACTCAACTTAGTGAGTAAGGAGTAAAAACTCTATCCAGAAATTACCAGGATAATATCTGAGAGTGAGTAGTGATCCTCTGGGTTTATCCTCTACTTGCAGGAAAACATTAAGACTTCTAGCAGGAATCTGCTCCAGCACATAAGGGTTGAACGACTCAGCAGTGGCTGGAGGAGATGTAGATGTACCTAGATATGCAGTGTGTCCCACGTTATGGAACGCCCAACTTCAGGCGCCGCTTCTACAACTAATTTACTACAAAAAGTGCCTCGCAGACATGCTGGGGGTCCACATACAGCACCAGACCACTTGTCATGAGATGGAAGAAGCTGTTGATGTTTTTATTGTGCCCCATCCTGAAGGCTTTCTGCTGCTGCAACAGCATTTGAACAGCATTCGTTCACCTTAGCCCCTCTCTTGTTATGAATGACGTGAATAGGTGGGGCTTAGTATTTTTTTGTCGGCCACCATGTTGAGCAGTGGTTCTTGTATCACTTCCAATATGTTGGTATGACCTCGATGACTTCATGGCATCTCCTTTTATTAAGATAGCAGGGGGCAGACCCAGTATAATTTCCATGGCTTCATTGACCGTACCGTGCATTGCTCCAATGATGGTTTGATGGGCCAGTCGCTGAATGCTGGTGAGGGTTTGACAAGTCCCCATCTGACCAGCCTGACAACGTCCCTGAGTTCTTCAAAGCTTGAGATTGGCACCGATCTGAGACCTGATCTGAGTTGTACTAGGAGCTTTGGTTTCATCTCAAACGGATGATTTGCAACAAAGGAAACACCAATCTGGAAAGCCTGAAGCCGATTCTGGTTAAAACAGTTGACAATTTCCCTCAGAAAGTGTTGTGTACTTCCTAAGGTGACTGACTAAGGTGAGAAGGCTAATAGGGTCATTTTGAATAATTCGATCAATCATCAACCTATAAGAATTCATATTACCAAAATGAAATCATTCTTCTAAAATCCATTACTATCTTCATGTCTACAAACATTTTTCCATGTAATAGAACAATACATTAATAGCAAACTACCTGACACTGTTGCATGTAGTTCTAAACACTACTTTGTTTGATTACCTACTTCATGTATTCATGAATAAATAAAACGAGAAGTTTGAAAAATCTCCATCATGCCGAGCGCAATTTTATATTTTTTCATGATTTTTTCTATTGTTTCCCTAAAAAATATATTAGTTGGTAATACTAAATATAATTTTGGTATAGCTACATAGCAACCCCATTTTTAACAATGTGGCAATGTTTAGATTTGTTACTTTTTAGCACAATTACATGTGCTATCGATTAGATTAGATTCAGGAATTTTCGGCGTTTTTAGCGAGATTTTGAAAGTTTAGCAAATCTTTGCAGACACAAAATGCTGACCAACGAACTCGTTTTTTCTCAAGTGAAAAAAACAATGTCGTTACCCCTGATTCAAGGTCAGATCTCCTCTCGAATGCAAACGCTAAAACTAACTTGTAGGTATCATGAATTTATTTGGAAGGGATTTAAAAGTCAACATTTGATTCTGGGAAATACAATCAGAGTACCGGATTTTTTACCCCTTCAATTGTTTCAGATTTCAACAAACAATTAAAATTCACCAATCAAGATTCGTTGTCGACCTGAATAATTAGAAAAAATATACAAAAAAAAAAAAAAAACCATAATTAGTCAATAATGATAATAACTGAATACGTGTTCCACTAAAATTCCACAAGCTGATGCAAAAAAATAAAATGTTACGAAGAAAAAGAGTAGGAAGAAACAATTTTGCAACATAATTTCAGCAAAAGAAGCAAAATAAGGAAGAAACGAAGAAAAAGCTGAATTTAAATTACCAAAGAAATATATCGCTAAGTTATACATGCATTTCAGGGACGTCCCTGTATGGTTCGTATATGATCTTGGTGAGAATAGCGAATAGATCGTCATTTTACTGAATTTAACCCCCTTTATTAAATACTAACACGAATAAGTATACGGTATTCCCCTCACACGAAAATCGAATAAATGTAGAATGGTTTCACAGCACCCTGTTGCTGAGATCTAAGTGGTCTGCGGCGTGTGTTGTGTACGACTCTTGGAACAGACACTGAAGTTGACGTTACGCAAAGGCTCATGAAACGTTCACGAATGCTTCCCCGTGTAGGGCACATAGAGATTTGTTAGGTAAATGGTTTTCAAAAGAGAAAGGTCATCCCGTAACAGCCCATCAACAGACGACTGAGAAGGGTTGTCGTAATTCGAAGCGGTTATATTCGATCTTTATTAAAGACAACGCCAATAAACACACACGTATTAGGTACACACCTTATGAATAATGAATCCCGAAAGGCAGTACTAAGCATTCCCTCTTCGAACTTGAAAAAAACATGATCATAATAAAATCTAATGAAAACACTCTTGATCCATATATTATGGAGATTTGGCAATGGTAATCTAGCAGAGAAATGCAAATAGAAGGATGATCGATAGTGTCTATACACAACACTCATCAAAATCGCTGAATTAAACAGCCTGATCGATTTCAGTCGTTGAAACCTGGAATAAGTGAGGAAGGTAGGCAGTCCAATGCTTCAGAACAGCGAACCCAATAGAATGATTTGAAGCTATAAGATGCCCTTTATCAGCATTGGCTATGTCTTGCGGAATACTCCACACTGAAATTACGACAATTTGGGACTTGCAGAGAAATAGGTATGTTGTACCCAATTCTCGAAAGCGTCCATTGGCCGACAACTACGCTATAGCCTCGGCTGAGCATTGGTATTTGTTTCATAGAAGTACTGCTTGAGAAGAGGTGAAAAGTAATTGTGTTGGTACACCTGCTTAGGGTATTCAGCATTTTGAAAGTCCACTGTCCAAAAAATGCCCAGCCCTTGGTATGAGCGTATTTTTTGGCCAATGGACGTTAATTTACCAAGTAGCAAGGGCCTTCAAAGTGTCAAATCCTCATGGACTACAACTCACTAGCGCAGGACTAGGTACCTGGCTCCATCCTTAACGATGAAATAATCATGGATCATCATCATGGATCGTGAATAATAATAATAATAATAGAGAGAATCATTTTATACAAATATACACAGTTATTTATCCGTTTTGCATTAAAAGAATTACAAAACCACTAGCGTAATGTAAGCACAAGCAGTTTACTAGGTAGGTACTGATTTCATTGGAGGCGGAATCAAGCGAAGAATTAGCAAAACGGAAGTTAGTGAAAAAAAGTTAGTTGTCTATTTCCACGAAAAATGAAGAGTTACAATGTTAAATCGATTTCGACAGTTAAGCCATCATCAGTAACAAACAATAACTAAATAAATTATAAATATTGTTTGTTACTGATGATGGCCTAACCGTCGAAATCGTTTTAGCATTGTAACTCTTTATTTTTCGTGGAAATAGACAACGTTTCTTCCGTTTTGAAATGGGTTTCCACTACTTCGTCGCGAGTGATTTAGTTCGTGAAGTGGAGGGGAAGTGTAAAAAATCAAAGCAGAAGCTTCGTGGTACTTTAATATTGTTTGATGTACTGGTATTTTTCATTTGTTTTGTTAGAATCGAATAATACAATTTGCATTCGGAATTCGATCTAATTGCGTGTTCTCTGCTTTTACCTTCTAATTTCTTATAATTTAGGAATTCATTTAAGTTAGAGAATCGTTTATGTATAAAGCGGGCTCAAAGAAGAAGAAGAAACGAGAAGATTACACTCATACCGACAAAATATAAATGCTAAAAAGTAGTAGATTCGGTTCACAATCAGGTATCATTGATTGGAAGGATATCATTGACAGAATTGACAGGTATCATTGATTGAATCGGTACCAATACTTCATGAAAATTATAAAAGAAGCACAAAACATTAGACCCTATTTTCAGATTATTGGAATGCTATGAATTTGATACAAAGCTACCAAAAGATTTATCATCAACTTTCATCTGCATTTGAAAGGAATTGAATAAAAATGTGATCCACAATTATTCATGTTTGAATAATTAAAAATTTGCGTATTTACAATGGCTACATGTGCTAGAGTGAAATTCATAAGATCTCCAATGGCCTACTCCACACAATTCTAAAATTCATCATCAGATTCGGTTGAAAGTTTTGGGAATGGAGCCTAGCTCATAAATTGAGTCCGTAACATAACTGGATCAGAAAGTTTCGCAATTCGAAAAACTACCTACTGGAAATTCCGACTTGGGAGTAATTGAGAAACATTCGATTTGCACGAAAACCAGAGAAGTTAAAAAAAACCCGTAGAATCAGAAACGAGTTTCGTATATATGAGGCTTGGAGATGTAAAAACGAACCGGTAATAAAAATCAAATTGTAGCAGTGAGTTTTAGATATCTATTGTCATGATTAATCGAAATGGACAAAGCTCTGTGAAGCGTGCGAGTACAGAATCCAGTCATGCAGCATGATTGTATGAGCGGATTTTCCGTACGAATTCCTAAACCGTACATCCTACAGAAATTTTTAAACGTAGCAAAGTTGTACAGTATACAAAAACAAAACGATTCGACCCAAAAACTCAGAATTATCTCTTATAATAAACTAATTACAAAAAATTAAAAATCGGTCTAATTTTGTTAAGATTTTTCCCCTTTAAAATCACCTAGTGCCGTTAATATTAGTCTGATTTCAGTCTGCCAAAACTCATTCGACTCAAGACTAAATACCTCTTAAAGTTCATATAGAGCATATTTTAACTGAGACCTTTCCCCATTGACTTACAGCCTAACTCATGAATTTTATATCATTTTAGACATAAAGTTCGCAAAAACGGACTTTCACTTAGTACTTTAATGGGAAATTGTCTAAGCAAAAACTTGCTCGATATGAACTTTGGTAAGTATTTACTCTGAATCGAATGAGATTTTACAGACCGACATTATGGCCGCAAGGTGATTTTGAAGGGTAAAAGTCTAGACAGGGGGAGGGGAGGACCCTCCTAAAATTTGCCAGATTTTCGATTGTCCTTAATTCAGGAAGATAATTCATAGTTTATGTCGAATCGCTTTGGGTTTTTTATGCTCCACGTCTTTGCTACGTATAACACTTCCTGTAGGATGTACGGTTGAAGAATTATTATAACATTATAAATGGGCAAATTTTGGATTCGAGGCCGCCATTTTGGCTTCCACCGATTTCGAGATGGCAGACAAAGATTTTCTTACTCAGACCAGACTAAATTTTCAAAATCTAATCTCAAACCTTCTCCTGAAATTACTTGGTACCAATTTTCGGCTTTGGCTCCCGGACTATCACCCGCCATCGGCGATTGCCATCGGACTGAAAATTCTAACTACTTCTGGTAATGTTAAGTATATCTGGCCACGAATATCTACAGTACGGATGTTTTCTCATCAGAAGTACTTTCGAGTGTTTCCGGCTTTTCCTGAGCACTAACAGCAACGGTTCACCTGCCTTCACTCATTAATTAGGTATTTTATAAACCCTGATGAAATAAGTAAAACTTTTGAGAGCTCGACGAAGAAGTAAGAGTTTTCAGTTGAACTCCAGTCCCAATCATACATGAACAAGTTTGAAAATTGATAAGAAAAAGAAAAATTACGTTCACTCTGATTTGGAAAAAGGAGAGGAAGGTCGCTCGAACATCTATGCCTGCACCCGTAAGGGACCACTCATACATCTATGGCTGCACCTTACGGGACCGCTCATACATCTATGGCTACACCATACGGGACCTCTCGTACACATCTATGGGAGCACCATATTTGTCACTCGTACAATAATGGCCGCACCTTATGGGACCGCTCGTAACCCTATGGCTACACCGTAGGGGACCCTTCGTACACCTTTGGCTGCACCGTAAATCTATGGCTGCACCGTATTGGTTACTCGTTCATCAATGACCAGACCTTACGGGACCGCTCGTACATCTATGCCTACACCGTACGGGACCTCTCTTACACCTTTGGCTGCACCATACATCTATTGCTGCACCATATAGGTCGCTCATACATTAATGGCCGCATCTTACGGGACAGCTCTTACATCCATGACTACACCGTACGGGACCTCTCGTACTCCTTTGGCTGCACCGTACATCTATGGCTGCCACATATAGGTCGCCGTGCATAATGGCCACACTGCACAGGAACTCTCGTACACCTTTGGCTGCACCGTACATCTATGGCTGCACCATATAGTTCACTCGTGCATCAATGGCCAACCTTTAGCTGCACCGTACATCTATGTCTGCACCAGATAGGTCACTCGTACTATTGTACACCTTTGACTGTACCGTACATCTATGGCTGCACCACACAGGACACAAGTACATTAATGGCCACACTTACGGGACCGCTCGTACAACCATGGCTACACCGTACGGGACCTCTTGTACACCTTTGGCTGCACCGTACATCTATGGCTGCACTGTAGAGGTCGCTCATGCATCAATGGCTGCACCTTACAGGACCGCTCCTACATCTATGGCTGCACCATATGGAACCTCTCGTACACCTTTGGCTGCACCATATAGGTTGCTCGTGCATCAATGGCCACACCTTACGGGACCGCTCGTACATCTATGGCTACACCGTACGGGACCTCTCGTACACGTTTGGCTGCACCGTACATCTATGGCTATACCATATAGGTCGTTCGTACATTAATGGCCGCACCTTACAGGACCGCTCGTACATCTATGGCTACACCGTACGGGACGTCTCGTTCACCTTTGGCTGCACCCTACATCTATGGCTGCACCATATAGGTCGCTCGTGCATCAATGGCCACACCTTACGGGACCGCTCGTACATCTATGGCTACACCATACGGGACCTCTCGTACACGTTTGGCTACACCGTACACCTATGGCTGCACCATATAGGTTGTTCGTACATTAATGGCCGCACCTTACGGGACCGCTCGTACATCTATGGCTACACCGTACGGGACCTCTCGTATCTCGAGCACCAATGGCCGCACCTTACGGGAACACTCGTACATCTATGGCTACACCATACGGGACCTCTCGTACACCATTGGCTGCACCATATAGGTCTCTCGTACATCAATTGCTGCACCTTACGGGACCGCTCGTACATCTATGGCTGCACCGTATGGGTCTGTCAACATTGAATAGGTACCTACAAAACATGGGCGAAAATCTACGGATTGTCGGAGCGAAATATACTGTACTAGATAAGGAGGTTCAACAGTCAAGATTTCATTCCTGAAGCAAACGAGACATACAAAATATCAAATTTATACTCAAGGATTAATTTGTATTTCTAATTTATTGGTTGAAAGAACACGCCAACACCATAAATATTTCAGAAGTAAACATGCATGCACGTAATTCGTGGAAGAACCCAATTCCACGTGTAATGCGCAATAGACGAGCACAAATGGCATGCAGCAGGAAGAAAAATAAAAAGCTATAAACTCAACTTAATACGTGCAAACGTGAAATGAGCACAAATAATCAAAACATTTCAATTTTATAATTGGTTGGTTACTATAAAGGAAACATAGAACATAGTCATTAGAGAAGTACATAAATGGAAAGAGGAAGACATAATTAAAACATGACTAGATACAGCATGGTATACAACATATTAATTTGGGTAGATTAATTAACCTGTCGGATAAAACCACAAATAACACATCATTTAAATTGCACCGAATTCGTTGACAGATATTTCTATAAATTCGAACTACCTAAATGAGAAGATTCTTGGAAATTGGTAAATGGCCACCTTATGGCTATCGGAAAAATGGAAAAAGAAGCACTCACTGCAGGGGAGTGCGAGTTGTGTCAATCCTCCTAGAATGGAATCTTCCATTGAAAAATATAAAATGTCATTGCGAGAAAAGCTCATAGCTTTTTTTTACCCATTATTATGAAGTGTTGGTCAAAGGTTCCCCCAGAAACAAGGGGCCACACTGAGGAAGCCGTAGTGTAGGTAATCTATTGCATAACATATGTAACATATATATTATACAGAGTGTTTACCTTTGGTACCTGCCACAGGCCAGGGATCGATTGTACAACTAATTTGCAACAAAAAATGCCTCAGACTTTTTTCTTTAGAAGCTTCGTTTCCGAGTAATTCCACGTTTACGATTTTTTCGTGATTTCGACCTTAACTCACTAAAACGGCCAAAACTCCCTTAATTACCTGAGAAAATTCAAATTTGATTGTACCGTTGGAAAGAGTGTTAAATTTCCCATCTCCCTAATGTACCATAAAAGTTTTTTAAGATGGTTCAATTGGTGAAAAATCAATCTGAAAAGTGAATTTTGTGAAATCTTCAGAATGACCACTTTTTTCAGACGCATCGATCAAATCACATTCTGCATGTTAAATTTAGCCTGTAGTCCTAAAATATGCGCCATGATTTCACCTTTCCAACAGTTTAGTCTATGTCATTTATTCTGTACTAATTAGGGGAGAAAACTATGATTTAATGTTGAAAAACATTGTTTTGTCCCCCAAATGAAATCGACGGTTTTCTTGAAAAATGACCTTCTATGATAATACGAGTTTGGGGTCGGTTTCTACGTATTTATGGGGTCGGTTTTTACGAATTTATGGGGTCGGTTTTTACGATGAATCAAATGGTAACTCTTGCATATCTTCCCGACCCCGTTATAACCGAGTTTTACACTTTAGCTAACTAGTTTAACACATAAAATTCATCATTCCAAATGCACTGAAATTTGTGAGTTAAAGTGTAAAATTCTGTTATCACGGGGTTGGGGAGATATGCAAGTGTAACCATTTGATTCAGCGTAAAACAATACGTAGAAACCGACCCCAAACTCGTATTACCATAGAAGGTCATTTTTCAAGAAAACCCTCGATTTTATTGAAAAAGATAACAAACGATGTTTTTCAACATGAAATCATAGTTTTCTCCCATAATTAGCAGTGAAAAAGTGAAATTTACTATATCGTTGGAAAGGTAAGATTTTGGCGCATATTTTAGAAGTACAGGCTAAATTTAACATGTAGAATGTAATTAAATTAAATGTAATTGCATCTGAAAAAAGTGGTCATTCTGAAGATTTCACAAAATTCACTTTTCAGATTTACTTTTCCCCAATTGAACCATCTTAAAAAACTTATATGGTACATTAGGGAGATGGAAAATTCAACACTCTTTCCAACGGTATAATCAAATTTTAATTTTCTCGGGTAATTAAGGGAGTTATGACCGTTTTATTGAGTTAATGTCGAAATCCCCCAAAAAAATCTTGAAAGTGAAATTACTCGGAAACGAAGCCTCTAAAGAAAAAAGTCTTGGAGGCACTTTTTGTTGCAAATTAGTTGTACAATCGATTCCTGGCCTGTGGCAGGTACCAAAGGTTAACACCCTGTGTAGTACCTACACCACATTCCTTTAGAGTTCGTGATTGTATTTCTTTATTTTCTTGTCTGACGCAACGAATTCGACCCAATTTCATGAAAATCCAGTGACTTCTTGATACAAAATCTTCCTGTGAACACTTCCAGCGTCAACACGACGGTTCGGCTATTGGCACACAAGATCGTTTCTTTTCTTTCTATAATTTCCACGTTTTAAAATGTTTTAGGCCATTTCTGTAACTCGTACATGCATTAATGTATTACAACTAACTCTCTCTGATCGCTCTGTGACTCGTGCAAGATCGAACTGAATCTTCTATTCCAAGTGAGGGAAAGAATACTCGAAATATATTCTTTCTAAAATTTATGTCCTATACAGTAACAAGAGATTTAGTATTCAAGAAGTCACTGCAAACATAATGTTAACAAAGAATACAATGGTGTAAAGGAAGAAGGTTTAATGGAAATGAGGAAACATGTATTAATTTTGAATGGAACACAGAAGGCAAAATGTAGGAATTACACTGGTTTTAAGGAAGACGGAGGTTCTCAATTGGTAGGATAGACATGTCTATAGATCAAGAAGTCAGGGATTGGTCAAGTCCGTAGGATCCTTCGGTGGCTCTGCAATCAATAACAAAATTGCTTAGTTTAGTTTCTGGAACAATGCTGTATTTTTAGTAATGTACCACAGGACCATATCCAACAATGTTGATCACGGACAGTCGATAAACCTCTAGAATGAAAACAATTTCACTATTTCAAAGGGAAGTGATAAAAGATTAATATCAATAGAGGTAACCAGATTCGATGACGTCAATAAATTTCATTTAGACTGTGTAAAACTGCAAAACATTGGAGCATTCTCGTTCAGTCTTGACTTACGTACTCTACCTAATATATACCTTTAAAAAAAAACTCGTAATTTTTGAATAATTTCCGTTCAACTATTTATTTTGAGGTAAATATTCCAAAAAAATAGTGATATATCAACCTAATTTTTCGCTGAAAAGGTCTCATTTTCGGCTTTAAAAACTGAAATGCCTCTAAAAATCTCCAGTTGAGTCAGAATGAAGTGAACGTTGGTACGAAATCGAGGCAGAATTCAATTTTCCATAGCTTTCCGATGTGAAATTGCCTATATAAGACCAGACCGCTTATATAATTTTCTTCCAATCTCAAACCTCATTTCATCTCAATAAGCAACGTGGGCCACAACTAGATAGATGCAATAAGCTGCAGCGATAAGGCTAGAGGTTTTTTAGAACTCAAGTGAAATCGATAAATTCCATTCATTAGTTACACAACCGACCTACAGAGAATAATTAGTCGAAGAAAAAGAAAGGGTGACGATTTAGATAGCTTTTGAACCCGAGATTTTGATGACCTTTGAACGGCCAGATCTTGACACTAGACATCAAAGGGTTGTCTTCTTGAAAGCAATAGAAAGTTCCTAGTAGATCCGTCAGTCTCAATACGTCGCCTTCGTGCGGCAACGAGAATGGTAAGGGCGAGCGAACTAGATGCTAACCACAGCTGAGAAAAATTTACTACACCTTAAAGTTACGTCACGCCTTTACAGATCTAGTTACATGTTAGCTACATGTTTTGTAGCTGAGAAAATTTAGTTTGTACCTACTTAGTATTCGTACTCTTCTCCTTTGGTTGTTATTTCAATCTACACATGTTTCTATAGACTTTTCGAGTACCTAAGTATTTCTATTTTGTCCTATGTGTTTATGGCACAATAAAAAGCATTTGATTTATTATTTCTGTATTTGGTAGCCCTTTGACGCAGATCACTGATCTATTGCCCACATTCTCGTGACGTCACGCTTCAGCCTGCATGGAGTTGGTTTGAATGTCCGCCATGTAGTATCCCATAAATGGTAGCAACCTTGTCATTTCCCAACAGTTCGTGTATGCTTCTTACGATATCGCAATCGAAACTAATGTTGAATGTTGTAGCGATACAAAATTGTAAGTAAATCTAACGCTACATCCATGGAAGGAGGAAATTATCCCTTTTTTCTATGCTGTCTACATCGCCGTTTCATTTCTGTGAAATGCAAGAGCAGGAGCGGGAACGCAAGTGTAAACTGACAGGAGAACGAGCGAGAAAACACAACGGAGGTTATCGGCGCAGAAGGTTATTTGAGATGATTACGTTTTTGTACGCATTGCGTTACATTTACGTATCTGTACGGAAGGATGCGTCACCGTACATGTGAACTTATTAGGTTCTCAGTTTTATGATTAGGTCTTATTCTGCTGTATCTTATTATTTTATAAAGAGTAAAATATTTATTCCGTAATTTTTGGTAGGTATAGGATGTCATTTTTATCCTGTTTCTTTCATAAAAAAGCAAAAAACTTCGGAAGGGGTCTAGCGTTTTGATTATCAGGAGTTTGTCACCATAGCAATAACATAAGAAATATAATAATCTAGGGCTCCTTCGTCTATGGGCGGCATCCGCATCAATATTATTGCATCACAGAAATAGAAAGTGGCGTAATAGACAAAATGATTTATGACAGATGAGACTGGAAAAGGTTGTCGGCACCAAAGGTCACGTGGCGATGAAGTTTGCCGCAAGGGGAGGAGTTAGAGAGCTGGGAACTTGACAAACTGAAACAACGGATGGTCACTTGACGTCTTAGTTTTACCTGACAGCCAAATACTATGAAGAGAATAGAGCGAATATTCATTAATAGAATTACTAACTCACTTAGGTACTTCACAAGAATATTAATTCTGAATATCCACATCCAACTTTACCTTTTAGTTGGGAACCTAGTAACCTGTCAGCTTTAAATTTTGACAAATGTATCAGTTATACATATGGTTGGTGATGTGAAAAAAGGGCGAATTTCACGTTTTTCGGAAAATGACTTTTTTCACCAAAGATCATGGTCCAAAAGCAAAGTCCTAGCGATTGTATTTTCAAGGTAAACCAAACTTGGTCTTGGGCGACCAAGAAAGCGAAAAAAAAGGTCTTGGGGTCTTGGGACTTGGTCTTAAGTGACCTTTGGTGAAAAAAAAGTCATTTTCCGAAAAACGTGGAATTCGCCCTTTTTTCATATCACCAACGATATGCCAACCGTTTAGTGTTATCTCTGTTGAATACCAGCCTTATACCCCTCCCCATCCCTACCCTCTTTAAATGGATGACAATATTTAACATCGAGAACAGATCGAAGTAGGGTCAGGCGGGGAAGTGCGTTTTCGGGGCAAGTGCGTCTCTTTCAACCTATTGTCTCTGTATGAACCTGCGCACTTGATAACTTCAAGGCTACATAAATTACTGCAGTAACTTAATAAAACGTTGTTGCCCCTCTTTTTTTGATTGGCAAGTGCGTTTTCAAATATGGGGCAAGTACGTTTCATTAAAAATTACATGTAATTACCAAGAAAAAAGTCCAGTCATGCAGCATGACCCCATCAGCGAATTTTTGAAGAAATCTTTGACATTTCAATCTGAATTTGGACAATGTTTCATGCAAATATTACCGATTTTTACAACTAGCGAACGGCATTATTTCAATTTTTGACTGATTTTTCAACTTTGAAATTTTTGAAAACTTGATACATATTCTTATAGGAAATTTTACGCTGATTCCGAATATACCACATGTTAGTATGCTGAAAACACATTTGTCGCACGACAAATCGCAAAAAACAGGCTATTTTGAAATTTTTGACTACATTTTTGAAAATTTCAACCCGAAGATGTAATCCGATCAAGCTGGCCAACGAAATTGAACTTTCGTTTTGTGCCCTTAACATTTTAAAATTTGTTTGAAGTTTCTAGCACAATTCTACGGACAGTTATCGTCTGGAATGACACACACATATATACATACATACATATATACATACATACATACATACATACATATATACATACATAAAAAATGCGTTAAACTTCAGAATATGATTCAGAATAGCCTGAAACGGATTTCTGCATAATTTTTTTTCAAAAATTCACATTCTACAAATTTTGAGGCGAGAGCAATAGCTTAATTTTCTTCAAAAATTCGCTAAAAATCGCATATGGATAAATCTGGGGACGGAGGAGGCCAATGAACATCGCTAAACATGGAATTAAGGCGACCAGGGAAGAGAGGGCGAATATCGTCCATTGATGCTCTGGCTGTGTGGGCGGTCGCCCCATCCTGCTGGAACCACACACGTCGGGTTGGAACCAGCCCGGCCGTTGGTTGGCCGTCGTAATTCAGGGGAAAAGAAGTTGGTGATCATTACGACGTAGCGTTATGTTGGAGAGAGTCTACGCGAACTTCCAAGAACGCCTCCAGCACTGCATCATGTGCCTGATGTGATTTTTCACACTTGACTGTCTCAAATGCTATTTCTTTGCGAACCTGATTGCATCAATAAATTTGTTTTTGAGTAAAAATTAACTATTTTATGATTTTTTTTAAAAACATCCGTCCTCTCTGCCGCACTCTGTACTATATCGTTCAATGGCTGACACCCCTTCAACTTTTCACTTCGAAAGCGCCTCACTACCACCCAAATCAAACATCGTTGAATTTACTTTTTTTAATTGAAACTCCATGAGGTAACATTTATATATGTTATCAATTTTTTCTCAAAGTCCTTCTCTTAATCAATGAAAAAATAATTAAATAAAAAACGTCCAAGAACACAGTGAACGACTCCCCATTGACAATGGCTGACACACCGTTTTGACATAAATGTCTTTTAACTTGGGATATAATAATTATATGAAAATATTACTATTATGTATACCAATTTTATCATGGTTCTGTGAAAGTCACAATAAGCTGTAAAATTTACATTCCTATCTCATGTTCACTCAAATCAAATTGTTGATAACAGTCGCTAAGGTATCAGTGGAACGGTAGTCAAGGCAAAGAAGCCAGAATAATAGTGAAGACAGCAAACGCGGAGACAATAGATCAATCAAAACCACGTTATCTTCATGCATGAAAGACCTTGCTTGATGGATGAAACAACTAAACATTCAATATAAAGTTCGGTTTTGATAGACAGACAGGGGATTATTGTATACTACTTGGATTAGCTGATAATAAAAGTGGCCGCTCAATATCAAGGGAAACCGTGCGAAAGCCATTTCCATGGAGCATTGATCATTCGTCCCAACGTTGTGGTAGAATACTTTAAGCAGAGCCAAAATCAAGATACATAATTAAGTCATATTCATGCTTTTGGTAGTTTACAGCAAAGCATTATTAATTTATTAATAACAAATAATGTCAAATGATTCTGCGAGGTAACTACCTAATTTTCTTGGAATCTGTTCAAGTACTCATGATTATTACTTATTCAACACTGGATTCCGGTATTTTCTACGCCATGACCAATGATGATTCTAAGTTGGATGGAATATATTCATGATCACTAGTAGTTTGACACAGCAAATTTCGCATAGGTTTCTTCCATACAAATTTTGGAAAGGGTATATGGGAGAACCATAGGACGCAATACATAAAATGGTTTCATTATATATAAGATCGGTATAGTTTTAAAATTCTGTCACAGGTATTATATGAATCACGAATCCTTTCAGATACCTCGCAGTATACCTCACCCAAAATGTATCTATGTTTTCTCACCATATTTGATATTTGATGAATTATAGTGCCCTTTAATTTGATATTATCAATGTGTTCTGGTCAATACAAGTCCACCACATTAATTTAATATTGATTTAGTACCTACTGCATATCTATCATCAACCCGAACTGCATTTATCTTTCATCTGCTTCAATTACTTCAAGAAGTGATGAGATGGGATTTATTAACTACAGGAAATATGGATAAAATTATATGCAGTATACATGAGACGATGATTACATTCCCACCATATAACACTGAATGTAGCCATAAAGTTCGGCAATCCCTCTTCTCTGAAAAACATACTTTTTTCTGAAATTGATGAGGTTATGATAAGACTCATCAACATATAGATCACACTTCCTTAACACCACCAGACCCTCCCTACACATCTCCAGATGGTTAAAAAGTGTGCAGGCCTTTCGTCAGATTGATTGGGTCTGGGCAGATGGCCCAGCATTCGCGTAAGGGAGTCCACCCAACCACCAGACTCCCCCCCTACTTAATCACTACCCCTTTTTGTATTGCGCTTGAAGGGTGTACTGGGTAGCACCCAGATGTTCAGATGAACAATACATAGGCACAAAAAAGGAAAGTCAGTGAAAAATGTTGTCTATTTCTAGATTTACAATGTCAAATGGATTTCGAAGGTTAGGTCATCATCAGTAACAAACAATATTGTTATTAGGTATGTTCGCAGAAGCCACCAAACCATTTTCAAACCCACTTGAAGTGTCCGCTGAGTTTCCTGATCATGAGGGCGCCCACCACCCTTGGTCACGGTCTGTTCGCAGAGGTTTTCAAACTAGTATCTAACCGGTGCGGATCGTCAAATTGGTCAGAGATTTTTTCAGCTGACTGTTTACTCGCCCCATTTCAAACTCACAACATCGAACGATACGAGTAAATCATTCTACTTTTAGTCTCTTGTTTTCACCGATGTTTCACGCCTCTGAGTGTTTTGCTCAAACATCCAATTATAAAATGGATGGATTCCAATCCCCAACCAGTTTGAAATCACATTGAAAGTTGGCAGAAGTCGCGCATGCGCAATTAACCAGTCTTTGAAAGTCACTTCAAACTATTCAGCAAACAAACCAATTCTTGTTACTGATGAAGACGTAACCGTTGAAATCGATTTAACATTGTTACTCGTTATTTTTTTCGTGGAAATATACAACGTTCTTTAGAAACTTCAGTTTCGGAATGGAACTACGTCCTATTGTTAAGTAAATAGGCACGGGTGATGCCCAAACGTGAGAGGACAGTACAAAACAATAGACACCACCTGTAACGGTTTGCCATTAGTGCGGCTAATAGGGTGAGTATAAGGGAGTGAACAACTATAAATTATTATTAATCCAGTGAAAACGTAGATTTGGCTTCAAAATGCAAAAATCACCGTCCATCTATGTCAACCGCGCCTTCGCTAATGTCTCTTAGCAGGCAAGAGGCAGCCTGGAAGCCAAAAGCAATAGGATCGAGGAGCGAATGTTTTGGAGGATTGAAAAAAAGATACCTATGAGGGTGAAATAACACTAGATATTCTAACATTCATACCTACTTAACAGAGTATACAAGTTTTGACACCACCCTGATCGACGCTCATCAGCATGGTGGGCAAGAGCACAAATGGAATGCTCGTTAGTCTCTGGAAAAAAGTTATGTTTTCAAGTTCTGCTTTTATAGACATTAATTGAAGAATAAATCGGTAAGTTGCTTGTATCTGATACTCGTGCGTTACCTGCATATTCAATGTTCCAAGTTGAGAAAATCATGACACACTCCTGCTAATCAGCCCAGCCTTCAAGTATTTGGTAGTTTAGTCTGGAGGTCTGAAGACTCAACAAGACCTGCCTTCGATTCGTTTCAGGCAGTCTGGGATTTCGATTTCGAGTATTACGATTAATGAATTATCAAAACTGGGAATAGAGAAGATTGTGGAAATCCATGCATAACTCAGATAGAACCATGTTTCCTATTTCCGTGTTCAAGCCTAACGCCAAAACACTTGAACAATCTGGTAACCACATCGCAACTCCACATAACATAACTATACTTATTGTTTCCGCAGACTATGTTAGTCCATCAAGTTAGTGGAACTAGGTTCTAATAGGACCAAACAGATAAGAAATAGTAGATAAGTAATAGGTAAGTAAGTGGATAGAGACTCAGTTATGTCGCCAACGTTATGTAGCAGTCAGTAAGGGTCAAATATCTTGTTGTAGGAGTTAATCGGAAGAGAATATAATCCATATCTTCGTATTTTATGTATAGGATAGGAGGTTTTCCGTGGAAAGTGGATGTTATTGGAGGGAGAGGTGATAATTTTGAAGCTTTAATAGCTAAACCTACACTTTGTGTACTTACTCCAGAGGAACCAGTTGACGAAGGAGCCGATAAAGTAGAAGACGAAGCAGGTGGAGACGGAGCCTGCGAGGAAAAGGACTCTGAAAGGCGGGGTCAGCTGCTTGAAGATGGGGTACACCCAGATACCGCTCTTGTAGTACACCACGTGCATCCTGTTGAAAGAACACAGAAGTGAGTGTTATGAACTCAAACTCTGATTATGAAGACTATACTGTCTTCGGTATGAATCAGAAACATCCGCCTAGTGGGATGTGGCACCAAAGCATATCTATGTATGTAATCCACATTTCCACATTGTTAAGATCATTAGATAGTCTAGATTAGGAGTCCCAACCTGCTGCCCCCAAGCTCTATGCACGGTCTAGCTCGGATTTTTGTAAATTGTATGACCAGTTGGAAGAGGAAAGAAGCTTTTTTCTCAAAAGTCGTTTAGTAATTTGAAAAATCATACGCGTGAGATGTTTTCTCTGTTTAGCTGTCCTCGTTTGTGAGCAGGTTTTTTTTTTTTTTTTTTTTTTTTTTTTTCAAGAATGAAACGCCTGAAACATGTAGACTTACATTACCAACTCATGTAACGATAACAATGATAAATTACTTTACATCTTATAACAGATTTAATAATATTAAATACTAATATAACGGGGGGCCCCACTAAACGGGCCCATCGGGAAATTACAGCCTTACGGTGCGAGCTATCAAAAAATTGAACTGGAGCTTTTTATAGTATTTCAACTCAGCTTCACGATGCGGAAGTCCGATTTTTATTTTTCCATGTTTTAGGGTCTCAAATCATTGATTGAAACTGACGGTTTCCTCTTGACCCCCCTTTTTTATTGCTTTTTTCGATTTTAGGTTGAATTTGGAACAGAATGCCTCATTGAAATTTCCTTTTTGGGGCTTCGTTTCTGAGTTATTCAATTTTTTGCGAAATATGAAAGATCGCCGATTTCTTTTAGACATTACCAACACTTTCTTACTATTTTCATCTTCAAATTTTGAGATGTTCACTACACTTTTGAAATCAGCATTAAACTATCTATCATCAGACCCCAGCGTCCATAATCAACAATCACCATCAGGGGGATGACATTACGCTTACGATTTTAAAAAAGTTTTCCAAATCGTCGGTTGAAAAAAAAACCCTGAAACTGTTCAGTACACACAGAATCACTGTTAAGAATACAGTTTAAAATATGTACCACAAGGAGACTTCCAGTCAGTTGTGTTGTGATAAATCGAAAATGCCACCTGCTCCTTCTGCAGCCTCTGCTCCTTCTCCTGCAAACTGTATTCAAGGGTCAAGAAAACAACAGCTTCTTGATACTTATTGTTCAGTCTACACTATGATCTTTATTATTTAAAGAACCTTACATACGCATACGTTTGAGGAGGGTTTTTTTTTTTTTTTTTTTTTTTCAAACGACGATTTGGAAAACTTTTTTTAAATCGTAAGCGGTTCAAGTGTAATGTCATCCCTCTGATGGTGATTGTTGATTACGGAAGCTGGGGTTTTATGATAAATACCTAGTTTAATGCTGATTTCAAAAGCGTGGTGAACATCTCAAAAATTGAAGATAAAAATAGTAATGTAGTGTTGGTAATGTCTAAAAGAAATCGGCGATTTTTTATATTTCGCAAAAAATTGAATAACTCAGAAACGAAGCCCCAAAAAGAAAATTTCAATGTGGCCTTTTCTGTTCCAAATTCAACCTAGAATCGGAAAAAGCAATAAAAAAGGGGGGTCAAGAGGAAACCGTAAGTTTCAATCAATGATTTGAGACATGGAAAAATAAAAATCGGACTTCCGCAAAAAGTGGAATAACTCAGAAACGAAGCCCCAAAAAGAAAATTTCATGGAGGCATTTTCTGTTCCAAATTCAACCTAAAATCGAAAAAAGCAATAAAAAAAAGGGGGGTCAAGAGGAAACCGTCAGTTTCAATCAATGATTTGAGACCCTAAAACATGGAAAAATAAAAATCGGACTTCCGCATCGTGAAGCTGAGTTGAAGTACTATAAAATACTCGTAGCTCCAGTTCAATTTTTCGATAGCTCGCACCGTGAGGCTGTAATTTCCCGATGGGCCCGTTTAGATGGGACACCCTGTATATTATACATACCTAACTTTAAAATCTAATTATTGAAACCGTATTCAATCATGGTTTTATATCTCAAATCCCATGCAACTGTACAATACTTTACCAGACCGATACACCCCTAATCAATTCGAGATAATCCTCCCAACCAAACTCGGACCTGCCCATAAACCTTCTTACTTCACGTAAAGCACTACACTTTCCTACAAAATGAAACGCATTTTCTAGTTTCCCACTACTACATAGATCACACTTCCGATCTCAGGGCCACATATTGAGGGTAGTTCTGGGAACCAAGGGCTTTTTGTACGAACTCAGGATACACAGCTGCAGAAATATTCTCAATACTAGCATCATCAACTGCTTCCACTCCTTCAAATCCTCGTTCTTTCCTAAAATTATTGAATACTTTGCTCTTAAGTTGTCACACTCTTTGGCCCAATATACATTTACTTCAATACATTTTTTGGCTAGATAATTAAGCAAGCGATCGGACGGCAGCTTCAATACTTTATGAATGTAATTAAAATGCACACGCTAAGTGAGCCAAAATAGCGGCTTCATATTTGTTTCCAAAAACAGCATGCAGCTGGGTTTGATGTGTTTTTCTTTGTCTTCGAAAATTGACGGATGTGAAACTCATCAGACGGTCTTTGCGACCATGATTATAACATGTATTGTTGATTTAAGGATAGCCACTGTCACGATTATAAATAAAGCATGTTTTCATTCATTCATTCATACATTACCAACTTTAGTGATGAAATATACAAGCGACACGGCGGATCGGATTACGAAAATTTGATCCGAATTTTTTTTATTTAATGATTTAAATATTTAAACCACCACCTCAACCAGAAGGATCATTAACAGCTATTAAGGTTTCCAAGGGAACACTGCAAGTGGTACGATTGTAAGGGGAGCCATGTTGGATTCAGCCACTAAACCGAGTGCCATCATGGACTCCACTGACAGATCAGAGGAGAAATACACTGCCAAGGAAATGGCACATGAGCTTCCTCGTTACCTTCACAGTACGTCACCATTAAATTCCAGAAAACTAGAAACGACCGGTTCTGGCATCAGGGAATTAATAAGGTGGGAAATTGGAAGCTGAATGGTACATATAATAAATGAAATTAATAAGGACAATTTTGATTTTAATATGGGACCATCCAGGATGTAGTCCGCATGTTCCCTGAAAATTTCGTCTAAATCGGATCAAAACTGAAGGAGTTTTTGATTGATTTCCAGGATGATGGGCACAATCACTGGTAGTACCGTACGATTCGTATGGCACCTCAAGGGACTCTACCGGATCATCTCTGAAAATTTGAACAAAATCCGATAAAATTAACTAAGCTGTGACCGTAACAAAAACATCACTTTCGCGCATGCGCCTAGCGTACCGCTGCTGATGATCGCGAAGAATGTGATACGGGACCTCAAGAAACCTTGCCCGCATCATCCCTGAAAATCTGATTGAAATCCGTACACAATTGCCTGAGTTATGACCGAAACAAGACAATTTTGTTTGCGCCTGCGCAGAGGCTACCGTTGATTCAATCATGACGGAACTGATAGAGGACCATGTAGAGCTATACCCGCACGATCCCTAAAAATTTGAAGAAAATCGCATCAAAATTGTGGAAATTACGGCTGTTGCAAGGACCGTAACAAGAATATTTCGTTCACGCATGCGCAGAGCGTACCGCTAATGCAATTATGATGATTGCCTTATGGGACCTCAAAGGACCTTACCCACATCATCCCTGAAAATCTGACCGAAATCCGTTCAACATTGACCGAGTTATGACCGTCACAAGGAATTCACGTTAGCGCCTGCGCAGAAGCTACCGTTGATTCGATCATGATGAAGTAGATAGGGGACCGTCTAGAGCTTAACCCGCACGATCCCTGAAAATTTGGTTAAAATCGGATCAAAATTGTGGAAGTTATGGCTGTTACAAGGAAATGTGGACGGACAGACAGACAGACAGACAGACACGGAACCAAATTTGTTCAGGAGGCTCTGAAACGCAAAATGCGAGTGGAAATTTTGATTTTGGAGCAAACATTTTTTGTTCATTTCGAAAGTGAAAACAAAGCTTCCGCTGCCTTGCAGTCTCGGAAGCAAAACAACAATGACAACATCCTGCAGAGAACGGCATCGCCGCACTCTGCCAAAAGGGGTCAGCGATGACCACTGTTTAACCTCTACTGCGGACAAAAATCTCCACAGATGAAATAATTCAACTTACACTACATAAAAAACTATACACAAAGTAATATGCACACCTCAAAAGACTAAAGGAATCACTTTCCCTTGTAGACGTCAGACAAGGTCAATTGGTCCAATTGACCAATTGACCAAGGAAGGTCCAAGATCAATTGGACAAAGTTCACATTATATCTCAAGATTAAGTCCCTAATGGAGATGGAACGCATCTTCACATCATTTTATACATCACACATCATTTTATACATTTTTACGTAAAATTGTGCTGAAAAACGAACTTGAATATCATCAAAATTTCCTGAAAATCAACAACAAAAATATTGTTAAAAATTCGAAAATTTTTGAATCAGATTATTATTTAGAAAGATTTTATTGCCATAATTTAATTCTTTTTCTAATTCTGTGCACACAAATTGCTCAAGTTTCGGAACATTTAACATAAATATAATGCAAACATTTACGAAAATTACATGGTCAAGCTGCATTATTGGAACTTTTTCTTTCCCAAACGTGTGATCACTTTTCCTTCTGCTGCTTTGGTAGACTAGGGAACAATAGAAATTGTTAAAGAAGATTCCAAGCTATAGCTAGTCTCGAATAGTAGGTTTTGTCGTATTCAAAGTACAGGTATGTGGATTCAAGGCGGGTTTACACCAGACAAGCATTACTTGCGAACGTTTGCAAACGTTCGCAGCCGTTTGCACACGCGGAGGGCGCTCCCGTTCTCACTGCCTGCGCACGGCCGAACGATGTGTATTCGCGACCATTCGATCAAGTTCCCAACAAAAGTGCACAAACATGGCACCCATGGCCATTTCTTGAACGAGGCAAGCAAAAAATTTATTTTTCCTTTCACCGATTCACTATTTATTCCCAATTTAGTGGCAATTTCTTCCTAAACATCATGATTCTTCAATTTATTATGGTGATATATATGGTCCGGTTGCCAAAGATCTATCTTCTATCCGTACATCCCAATAATTTGAAGGCATTTTTCGTTGTCCCACTCCACTACGAACCAAAAAACAAACTGTGAAAACAGTAACGGCGATTACCAACACGCACTCCGATAAGTTTCGAAGATAATTATTTATGCAGTTGTCCACCAGCCGCTCGGGATCCCACAGATATTTATTTATTTACAATACGGGCAAGCCCAATACAAGAAGTGTATAATACAATGTATCATCATAGGAATGAAAAAAATTATAGATAAGTAAGGATCCGCACGAAGGTGAGAAAATAGACAATAAATAATGTAAAGTATACAAGTTACTGTAAATTGCGATATAAATTAATTATTATATGTCACTGTTCTAGTAGGTGGGTCATTCTCATTTCATTTACCACTTTCATGTCCCCCACGACGAATTCTCACAATTCTTGACCGAAACTAGCGATTTTGGGGAAAAAAGGGTAGTATAAGTTTTGAGACCAACGAAGTAATAATTTGACTACCCAAAATCCCCTTTTAACCAATACACAGTGATGACGAATGAAACCTGAAATCCTGGAAACTCATGAGTGTTACTGTCCCCTCCTACCTAACACCTAAGTAGAAGTTAGGTAGTTACGAAACAATGACAATCTAGAACTGGCCAGGGTTACTAGCTCCAGTAAGTTGGTTCCTCTTTATTTAGAGTAAGGATTTACATTTTTAAGATTTTTCCCAACCCGTGAAAAACTAGTTTTTCAGTCAGTCCCCCATATCTCTTCTCAATGGGACCTCAGGAGTGTTATCATTTTTGCGATCAAGAAAGCCATGGAAAATGGTGGGAAGCAGTCAGATGTGAAGATTATATTGTCCAGTTGAAGATGTGAGACTGTAGTGGAGTGCTTGGAGTTGCAGCAGTTTTTTACAGCGAAAGAAGCCTAAAAAAAACTAGGCTTACACGTGTTTTATTCACACTCAGGTAAACGATGCTTATTTCTGTTCTAGAACCAAAAATTTCAACCATGTATCATGTTTTCTCATCAGAAATTAACAAGCGGTTGCAATCATGTTCACAATATCAATTATTGAGAATGATCACCTGTGTGTAAACAATTATTTATATAACCATGCTCATAACTCAGTTTGTTGGACACGCACTTCGCAGTAGTTAACATAATATTGTTGGATAAATCGAGAGCTTTCGAACGAATGGTCAACGAATTTTGTGGGATGAAAAACGACGAAGTACCATTTCCCTAGCAACGACTCGGTTGTAGGCGGAAATCACTGTAACACTATATGTTTCGTGCGCGGAAAAAAATTGACTCGCAAAATTGACGCGCGACCCCAGGGCTAAAACATGATACATTTTAACATGTTGAGTATTTTTATTTTCAATCATGAGTGTTACACTAATTACGAGTGTTGTTAGTGCTTAAACAAAATAATCCGATATCAACAACCATACTGCTTGGTGACAGGTTTCAAACAGTAGCCATCCCTGAATTTTGACACTTCATCATCCTGTGTGACGCCATTTTTACTGGAAATTCTAATGAGTGTTACCTCTCGGGAGTGTGACCAAGGATGGGTAACACTCCTGGTATTACGGTACAATAATAGGGTAACACTCCTGAGATTTAAGCTCAATTACACTGCCTTCAACATGAATTCCGTAAAATCTGAATATTACGTTTGAACGTGATTCTTTTGTATTTACTTGAGCAAGGACTTTTGCCTAAGTCATCCATTTTACAGAAATCAATTTTTGAAATCCGGTAACACTCATGAGTTCGATATCATGTTTTTTAATACAAAAAAATATATAAAATACATCAATGAAAAACTCACTGTTCATCTATAGAACACAAATCTGCAATGTACAATGAGTAGTATTTGCCGATCTAACCTCATTTTCGAGCACTTTCATATTTCACATCACTGAGGTTCTCAAACGACCCAAAGCGGCAAATGAAATGAGAATGACCCAGGTTTGAAAACATTTTTCGGACCTTTTCCGTTAATTCACTACCACACCTTTTATTGGTTTCCGTTAATTCACTAGCTTGATATATATTCTATTGTTCTAAAAACTGTTCCCCAATCATTTTTACGCTCACTGTGGTAAAATAGATCAAAATGTTGTATATAGTTTGGTGGTCTGGATGCTCGCAAGCTCGCATCTAAAAAATACATTACATCAAGTAGTCAATCCCTTAGTAAAAACTCAGATTAGTTGGAATATGTAGGTCTGAATGATTTATATAGTTTGGTGGTCTGGATGCTCGCAAGCTCGCATCTCAAAATTACATACCATCAAGTAGTCAATCCCTTAGTAAAAATACAGATTAGTTGGACATACAGGTCAGAATGAATGAATGGTAGTGAATTAACGGAAAAGGTCCCATTTTTCGAGTTGATGGAAAAATATCATAGTCCGGACACAGGTCGTAGGCTTGGTTCACACTACGAGGCATTCTACACAAAGGTCTATGATACGGTAGTTAGTCGGAGAAAAGGGTATCTAAAAGAGGTGCCTAGAGCGTACCCCGGGAAGAGGGACCGCAAAGTTGATCAATGCGAGCAGTGGGTGCGAGTCAACCACTTCCAAGACTACCCTTCGCAAGTATGTCACATCCGCCAGACGGCGACGAGTTATGGGGTTCAGCATACCACCACATTCGTTATTCAAAGTGCTACAGCGTAACAGTCAAATGGCATTGAACCATGTAGTTAATTGGTACAGGAATAATTCATTACCATAAATGTTAAAAAGTCCAGTCATGCAGTATGACCCCATGAGCGAATTTTTGAAGAAATCTTCGACATTTCAGTCGCTATTGATCGTGTAGAGAAATTTTAGTTTATGATTTTGATAGACAAACATGAAATCAAATTATTAAAAATAATTAGGAGGTACTCATACTTTATTATTATTAGGAGGTACTTATACATACTTTATTATTAGGAGGTACTTATACATTAAAGAGAGCGACCGAGAGAATCGGAGGACGGATTATTTCACAGAGTAAACTCATCAGTTGTGAACAAGCACCTACTACCTACGTTTTAAACAGCATGGTTCTAGGATTGGTTATACAGCGATACTTCCATAAGAGTAGTTCAATCTGAATTTGGACAATGTTTCATGCAAATATTACCGATTTTTACAACTAGCAAACGGCGTTATTTCGATTTTTGACTGATTTTTCAACATTGAAATTTTTGAAAACTTGATACATATTCTTATAGGAAATTTTGCGCTGATTCCGAATATACCACATGTTAGAATGCTGAAAATATTATTTCGCACAACAAATCGCAAAAAACAGGCTATTTTGAACATTTTGACAACATTTTTGAAAATTTCAACCCGAAGATGTAATCCGATCATGCTGGCCAACGAACTTGAACTTTCGTTTTGTGTCCTTAACATTTTAAAATTTGTTTGAAGTTTCTAGCACAATTCTACGGACAGTTATCGTCTGGAATGACACATACATACATACATACATACATACATACATACATATATACATACATACATAAAAAAATGCGTTAAACTTCAGAATATGATTCAGAATAGCCTGAAACGGATTTCTGCATAAAATTTTTTCAAAAATTCACATTCTTCAAATTTTGAGGCGAGAGCAATAGCTTAATTTTCTTCGAAAATTCGCTAAAAGTATCGAATTCCACCAAAACATGTCGGATACCCAGCTTATATGGAATAAAGCGCAGGAATCTACGATGTACACTCTCAATAGGGCACTCTCAATAAGGCACTTATAATAAGGACTCCAAAAAATCGAGGAATACTCCGAGATTAAGAGCACAAGTGAGCTATAGAGAATAGCAATCGCTGGCACATGGTTAACCTCCCACGTATTCCTCCGATATGCCGTCCACACCCGACGCGCAACGAAAACTGAATCCTTTGATGGTTCATCGGTTTACCGACAACTGGCGGAACGGTCCCGAACGTTTGCGAACAGAGTTCGCAAACTCTGTTCGGTGCGGGTGAGTGTTCATACCACCAGAGCATTTGCTCGCGATTGTTTGCAAACAGTGTTCACGATCAATGCTCGTTTGGTGTAAACCCGGCTTTATTCATGCGAAGTAGCGACGTTTATCTAATGGGAAATTCAGGTCGTGACCCTCTTCGCTGATCACCGTCGGCCTCATACGTCTCAAAGTTTGCGTGTTTTGACGGTTGAACGACTCGAGAAGTTCAATCGATATCGCCAACTTGCGAGAAAACTGGGTCTCTCTTTCTTATACGTATGCCCCCACATTCTCACCTCCGCCTGCCTCTACTTTTACTTAAAACTCTTCTTCAGCCACTCTTCTCGCCTAAGCCCATTCATCCACCCCATTCCTCGCAGTTGGTAGTGCTTCGGAAATGAGCTCAAGAAAATATCATATCTCAAACTCGTTCCACTTTCCTTTCTTCTGCTTTGTTGTCGTCGCCACAAATACACAACAAATTGAAAGAATGAGGAAAAGTTTGCAGTTTTTATACCTACGGGAAATTATAGTGGACGAAACCCCATGACTAGTTGGATTTCTGGACTCACATCTGCACAAGTACACTACGCTTCAAAAATTAATATTAAAAATGGTTTTAAAAAAGCCCATCGGATATTAAACAGCCAACCCTCTAAGGGAATCGCTAGTGTAACTTGTTTCTCTCTGCGCACAGTTCTAACTTACTAGAAACTGAATAAGATCGAGCCGAATTACCTGAAGTTCAACATTCCATTCCAAAGTCACTTCGCGTTTCACATGCATGTTGACGATTTATCCCTTCCAAAACTAACGAGTATAAAACAACCAGGATTAATGACTCTCAAAAGCCCCCAGACAAGCTCAATAGAAAATCCGAATGTGAGGATTACTCCAGTAGGCCTCTAAGAAGAATATAAAGATTAATTTTTATTATTTCTTATTATTAACATGAATCATCTTTTACTGCTGGGTTTGGAGGCCTGAGCCGCCAAATTCATTCCGTCCACTTTAAACTTATTGGAACCATCATTAAAGATATTCAGCGTGAACCAACAACATAAATTCAGTACTAATACGTAGACCTGGTCTATGTTTGGCTGTACCAAATCAAATTTTCAAATTTATTTGAGTATTTTGAAGGCATTTATATTACCAATGATGTTATTTCACACGATATTGGTAAGCTATTAAATTTACGTCGCACAAATATGTTGCCCCGTCATTTTCCTGTACCTCACTATTATAGATCCAAATTGTCATTTGTCATCTTTATCTTTCATAGTTTCTACTCTTACGTGGCCGAGGTGTCCATAGATATATCCTATAACCTACCTCATTCTACAGAGTATCGGGTATGTATGTTCATAAGCTTTGTGTTCGTGATTGAAATCGAAAAAATTGTTCCCCTCCAAAATCAAAATTTTCACTTGCTTTTTGCGTTTCAGAGCTTGCTGATCAATTTTGGTTCGATAGTCTGTGCGCATGCGCAAACGTGAATTTATTATAACGTCGATTTCTTATCATCTGTTAGTCCGATTTCGTTCAAACTCGGAGAGTAGAAGGGTATATGTTCCAGGGGTATATCTAGATAGGGCTATAAATGGAGATGGGTATATGTTCCAGGGGTATATTTAGATAGGGGTATATGTGGATGGTTATATGTTCCAGGGGAATATCAAGATAGGGGTATGTGTAGGTGGGTATAT
The DNA here is from genome assembly GCA_030762985.1 of Adelphocoris suturalis. Taxonomy (NCBI): domain Eukaryota; kingdom Metazoa; phylum Arthropoda; class Insecta; order Hemiptera; family Miridae; genus Adelphocoris; species Adelphocoris suturalis. The sequence continues at coordinate 14,579,309 of CM061046.1, forward strand.
GTTCCAGGGGTATATCTAGGTATGGGTATATGTAGATGGGAATATATTCCCTATGAATTTTACCGCAATTGGTGAAGTAATAATTATAGCAAATGCGCAAAAATGAAATGGATCGACATAGACAAAACTCCGAGACTAATAGATCGTTTTTTATGAAATATTCAAGGTAGATATATACATGTATATATTAATTGCTATGCAATTCTTAGGCCGCCCCCCAAAAATTTTTTATGTAACGTCTGTGACGAAAATTCAGCACCTCCAAGCAGCACGTTCATGCGCATCGTAGGTTCGAATCCCAGCCAGGCTTGAAAAATTTTTAATATCCATTTTTTTATGTAATTTATTATTTTATATCCATTAATTAATTTAATTAATTAATCGCCGCTAGCATTGATAATATGCAATTAATAAATTGCATAGCAAATTATCCTCGTTTTCTACGCAGTAGAAAAGAGAAAAGATCCGGGGGGTCCAGGGGGGCGAAGCCCCCCGGCGAGGCGCGAAGCGCCGAGTATATATATATATATAATATATATATATATATATATATATATATATATATATATATATATATATTTATATACAGCCATGTATGTGTCATTCCAGACGATAACTCCCCTTAGGATTGATAAAAATTGATTGATTAGGAAAGGTAAAAATTCCGTTCTTGGGCCAAAAAATCAAGCTTTCTCCAAACGAAAAGATGAGTTCGTTAGCCAGCACTTTTTGAGTTCATTAAATTGGTCAAATTTCAAAAAACCTGCTAAAAATGGCTAAAAACGGCTAAAAAGGATAAATTTATAATTATTAGCAGAATATTGCTCAAATAAAGTTTATCAAATACCTATAAAATAGCACATTACAAAATTTATGTACAAAATCATGTTGAAAAATGTACTTAAATTTTATTAAAATGTGCTAAACAATCTATAAAAATCTAAAAAGAAGAGAAAAAAACGAAAAATTCAAAAGCTCTTTTTTAATAGCAGATTACTATTTAGAATACGTTTTTTGCTTATGGTTAACATTTTCTTTGCGCTCAAAAAGTTGAAATTTCAAAACAATTCATCTTAATATAATATGATAACTTACGGAAATTCGCTCATACGATCATGCTACATGACTGGAACTTTCCAAGCTAATGATTTGGTCACCCCAAGTTAGTAGGTACATAATATTAATCAACGTGGTGATGAAGATTGAAAAACGCAGGAAGTGACACAGCGTGGGCGTTCAAAGGGCGTTCATTGAAGCTGATCCGCCGGGTGGATGGGAGTTTCATCACACCGGGTAGAGATAGTACGGCACGGTGTAGAGATGAGACGGGGTGAAAGGTAGCGTGAATGGAGGCTGTTGCAGCCGGCTGGGTTATTTTCACGGTGTCCTGACTGTTGAAAGAACCTAAAAATAGAACGGGAGCAATTCGGAGCGTAATCGAATCAAGTCTTCGGGGGAAAAGCGAGGTCTAATATTGGAATACCTGTAACCGAGACTGAAAACGGACTTGAATGATGTGCCAGTTTGAACTTTCGACGGTTGGTTGGTGATGCCCATTGTGATGCCATATTTGGAATGACCTCACTTGTCCGGGTTTCACCTGTGTGATTTGGGAAGTCAATGTTTCGACAGTGTTTGTGTGAAGGTTTGTTCGAACGGCAAAATGTTCTAGTGTAAAAGCCGAGGCCGAAAGTAGGTAGTAATGACGAGACGGTAGACCCCACGGTTACTTTACTAGACGGTACCTGTCAACGCCGGGGGCTCCTGGCCTATGACGTAGGTGGTCCCTTTACCATTGCGGGAGCCTCTCGAATACGCACGGAATCAGTGCAAAACAAACGTTTTAAGTAACTCTACTGATGATTTCATCAACTATTCTTCGATAGATTGTTATTGAAAGCTATTTTCTGTATTATACCTAGTTTAAAATTTGGTTTTTTAGAAATTAGATGGAGAAAAAAACAGAAAGATCATCTTTTCCTCATTTATCTACGGAGAAAAGAACAGATATATGTTACTTTGAGGCAAACGAGTTTGCAAGGTAAGTATCTAGGATAAAAAAGAGAATATTCAAGAATAATGCATGAAATAAAAACATTCAATTACTGATAGGTAATTACATTAATTCTACCTAAGTTATTTACTTTGATTATTTTCAAAAAATTAGAAGTAAAACATAACAATTCCTTGGTAAACTTTGATTGTAGGTACATAATAGGTAGGTAATAATAATAACAACACAAAAATACAAATTTATCCAACTAGTTCCTTCATTTTCTTGAATTTTTTCTGTCTTCCGTTTTCTTGATTTCAAAAGTTTTTCTTCCTTTAGTAACTTATTTATATTCTTCATTCTGATAAATGTTCGAGTCCTAACAAAGCACGAAACTACGAAATCATCAATCTCGAGATTCTTGTTTTACGACTTCAATTAGACGAGAAAAAACACTCCTGCGTTCTGACGAATAAAATTCCTGTAAAATTTTTGAAATTCGTCTTCGATTTCCCGTACACAGTTCATGAATTTTTTGGATTTTCATGGATTTTCAACAAGTTTTGAATCGGTCCCCGTTTCGGGACTCAGAACAGCCTGAATTTCCTTGCGAATGGATCGTTTTTCCGATCGATTTTTGCGATCATCGTTAGGAAAAGCTGTCGATATGGTTTTCAAAATGAGTAGAACATACCCGAGCTTTGTGAAAATGGAGTCCAGGATTTTTCTCACCGACTTTGTTCGAACAAGTCGCTATGGCACAGCAAACCATTTTTAAAAACTTCACTCACCAACGAAATTAGAAACGTGAATGAGGGTATAAGCGCAATGCACAGGGCGAGTGAAAGGTGTCAGAGGGGAC